>PVJH01019343.1:0-42952 GCA_004026705.1 Nesogale talazaci | reverse complement strand
AGTTTGCTTATGTTTTTCCTGTTTCTTTACCTCCTTACTTGCATTTGGCACATTTCACAAGACTTCTTTAGAATATTGAAAAGCAAGGATATTACTTGGAGTATTAAGACGAGTCTGTACAAGCCAATGTATTTTCAATAGTCTCATAAGCATGGAAAGTTGGACCTTGAATGGGAAAGACTGAAGAAGAGTCGCTGCATGTGAATTGTAATGCTGCAATGGCTTGGACAAAATAAGTCCAGAGTACTCCTTAGAGGCAAAGACAGTGAGAATTTGTCTTACAGACTTTGGATGTGTTGTCAGAAGATACAAATCTCTAGAGAAGTACATCATGCTTGGCAAAGGGAGGGGTAATGAAAAGCAAAAATCTCAGCAAATGACAAGCAAAATGACACAGCGACCGCAACCGTGAGCTCCTGCAGAGGAGTGAATGTGTGGATGGCACAGGAGGAGGCAGTGGTTCATTCTGTGGTGCTGTGCATGGGGTTGGTGTAGGTCAGACTAGACTTGTGGCACCTAGTAACAACAACAAATGCACCAACACCTGCAATGATGTCTGTTGTCCCTCATTTCCACCATCCATTCCATCACATGGATGCTGGTCATCTTCTCCTGAGGCAAGGTGCTGTGAGGTGTTTGGGAAGCTAAGGCTGTTAGGAAGATTTTATGTAAATGGATAAAAAATTAACAGGGAAAATAGCAGACTGTTGACAATCCCCAAGATAGGTGAGCAATGCAATAGACCACTGGCTCACATCCAACCAAAAAGCTAGGGATTCAGAGATGAGCT
Organism: Nesogale talazaci; assembly: GCA_004026705.1. NCBI lineage: Eukaryota > Metazoa > Chordata > Mammalia > Afrosoricida > Tenrecidae > Nesogale > Nesogale talazaci. Next base: position 42,162 of record PVJH01019343.1, on the reverse strand, counting down.
AGACGTAGGGTCTAGACCCAGAAAAAAAAAAAAACAAGATTTCCCATGGTGTCCACTTATATGGGAAGCAGGAACGCACTCCCAAACTCCTTTTTCATTTGCTGCATCACGGCCATGGTCTAAGTAAGCATGTTGTATTCCACCCTAATCTTACAAAGGATTGGTTGCTCAAAAAAGCTCCTATCATGGAGATGATTACATTGTGTTAGATCACATCATGGAGGATTAATAGTTCTTAAATGCCAAACCACTGAGGATCCTGGCCCAGCCAAGTTGAGACAAATTCTTAATTATCACAGCATGCCAGCCAGTAACCTAATCCCATCTCTAATTTAATGCAGCAGAAATTCAACTCTGAGTTAACAAAATTATATGCTTCTTCCATGCTGCTCAGTCAGCTCAGTGTTATTGAAGTGTGCATTCCTAGACACACACCACACACACACATACACACACACAAAACAAAGCAGACTATTGCTATAATGTATTTTTAAATGATAATTTTATGTGGACTGTTTTTTATTATTTTCTTTGTGGATGATCAATGTCTCTATATTGCACAAAACACAGACTAATATACAGCATATATCCTCTTCAATAAACATTTCTCAACACTTTTTATTCTTAAAAGATGAGCCTACCCTAAACTTTGTTTCAGTCAGACAAAAATCATCTAGATGCTTGCTAAAGTAAACTTTCCTATATCTCTGCCTGTCTTTTCTCTCTTTTTTCCACCTATCTTTTTCATGCTACCTCTTTCATTAGATTCATTAGATTAAGTAAATTCTTCAACCTAAAGTCAAGATCATTGCATAAAATTCATCAATTCTTTAGTTTACCTTAACTTCTCAGAAAACTACACTGTATGATTATCTTTCTAGTCTTTGTATTTTCAACTTTGATTGTTACCAATATTTCATTTGCTGAAATATCTGCTATCTGAAAAAGAGGTTCTCCTTTTGGGTAAATAGTGTGACTAAATGTATAAATCTCTCCTTCTGGATTTAGGCACTTTATTCTGCTAGTTGCCAGGAGTACTTACTGCTTACTGCTCACAGCTGAGTCCCTCCCCAGGAGTTTCCATAAGTAGTATCTAAAGAACATCTCACTCCTGCAGCTAACAGGCTAAAAAAGCTGAAGATTAGACCTAGAGCTTAATTATAAGGGTAGTTGAGCACTGGAGAAGGTTGCATTTTCAACTACAGCTTGTCTGTTATGTCGAGATGAGGGCCTTGATTTAGAAAGTGTTCAACCTGAAATTTTGGGATGAGAATATCTGAATCAATGCACTCAAAACTTTGAATTCCTAGATGGGGTCCTCAGAATTATTTGCATTCAACGCAGTGGTTTATTTCTCCATAATAAAAACTTGAAGGAATAGGTAAAAGAATATTTGAAGACAAGTCAAAGGCCTGTATCCTGCAAGGCATGCTGATCACCTCTCAAGGCATTCTTTTACTCCTCTCCTGTGCAGCAGACCAAAAGTAAAGCCAAAATACAGTGCAATCATCTGAAGGGATAATAGTTGTTGTTAGGTACTGCACCCTAAGTATTGACTCTTAGCAAATTTCGTGCAGCAGAACAAGATGTGCATGACCCAGAGCCAGCCTTCCCCTTGTTCCCATAGATGAGTCACACTTGCCATCCTGGTATGAATCCCTTTTGCTGAGGGTCCTTGGCTTTGTTCATGGCCCCTCTACTGAGTATGTTCTTCTTCACTGATGGGGCCCTGCTGCTAATATTTCTGAATTACTTAGGATGAAATCTCACCTTTTGGCTTCTTAAAAGCATTCTATTTCTTCCTAAAAGAATCTGTGTCTGGAAGTCCATGACATATTTAATTGTTCTCCATCAGCATCATATTTCAAATGCATCACTTCTTTGATCTTCTGTATTCATTATTCATGGATTATTTTTTGTTTTGTAATAGTCTAAAGAGATATTTTAGAGCATACTTACCTGATGCTGTATAACACTTGATTTCCTCACTACAGTTTCCATGTATGTAAATTATGGATCCAAGTAAAATGAAATTATTGACAATTTTATTTTTTCTCTGTTGTGATGTTGTGTACAGGTTCTGGTATGAGAATTTTATTCTACTTATGTAATCTATAATGTAATCTATAATCTATAATCTACTTATGGAATCTATAATGACATTTCCAACTATTCTTCTTCATATTGTCTAGCATCTTGGATTATTTGAGATCAGTACACAGACAAATTATGGTGAGAGGATATACCCCTGATACTCACTTTTTTTATTTTGAACCACACATTATTCTCTTATTCTAGTTGGAAAACTGCTTCTTTTTCTAGGTACATATTCTAAAGGAAAACAAATAAATGTTTCTGAATTCTCATTCTTTATCAATGTTATCAACTATTCGACATCATCCACAGTTCCTAATGTCTTTGCATAGCTATTCAAACACAGCTGAAGATATTTGTGCCAGTCTTTGCTTTCAACCAAAATTGCAATTTTAGAACAGCACTGTTATCCCACATTCAGCATCCTCTTCTAAGTCTAGGGGGAAAAATCTTTAGCTTTAGATATGATACTTGTAAAAGTTTACATTTCACATCTCCCTTCATGTTCCAGCATCCTCATTATCTGAAACACGCATAATTTTCTGGCTTTAGCAATTACATATTAGCTACCAATTATATCTATCACTGGTAGCTTAGGGAAAGGGTAGGATACTATAACGTTGCTTCAACAGAAAGATCTCTTTTGATAGTATTCTGACTGTACTTCTTTCAAACACATTTGTTTGTTCTATTGAACATCCATAGTATGCTCAATATTCTTCAACACCATGGTTCAAATGTATTGATTTTTCTTTGGGGAACACCATTTATCATTACAGAGTACCACAGAAATGTTGCCAAAATAATTAAACAGTTGGGGGCAGTTGTCCTTTATGACCCAGTGGTGACTATAGGAAAAGATATTACCAAATTTGGTGACATATAAAAATAAAAGCCACCTGGAGGGGGATGACTTATACTGTTCTCTATCATAAAATGATAATGATAACCTCAAATGAATTAGAGACATATATAAATGATAACTCTACAAATTAATTTGGGCCACCCACTTAATTCTAGCACCAATCTGAGAACAGTTAGTTCATAGGATGTGGGCCTGCTTAATATTTTCCCTCTTGAAGAGATCACTGAAAATATAGGTACAATAGCAAAATAATGTGAAGAAACCATATAGTGCTTGGCAATCAGAAAGAATAATATCTGAGGTTTTAAGGGCTGTTTTGAAAAGCAACCATTTAACAGAGTCATCAACTAATAGTGCATGCTCACAATTTAACAGAGAGATACTCATCTACTCTGGAAGATATGTATGATAGCAATCCCAAGGACACAGTGATGAACTGATGGTTCAGGGCCAAGGGGTTGTAGCATGGATGAGCATCGCAGGGGAGGAGTTGGAAGGAAGGGAGCAGCGAGTCAATAAAGGCAGGAATAGGCCAATAGCAAGGGATCTAATATTGGCTGTGAGAAGATTGTAGTGTTCCTGGTTGTGTTTGATCAATTGAAACATATCTAAGAGGAATTAATAAGAGGTGAACGTTGAGTAAACATGATAGTGAGGTATGAGGAACAAAAATGAAAAAGAGGAAAGAAGAAGAAAATAAAAATTTTTATATACATGTAGGTATAAATATAAGTATGTGTGTATGTAAATTCATAAAGATATTTGTTTCTGTATATACACACATACAAACACACAACAGGAAGCAGATGGACCTTGGGTTTCTTCTTCAATCTTACCTCAGTATGAGCTGGTTTGTTCTAATAATATGCCACTGAATGATACTCACCTTCTGGATATGATCACCGAAGATAAAATGGATGCATAAGAGGATATGGTGAAGAAAGATGATCGCATAGGCTGTTAAAAGAGATAGCTTCTGGTATCTTAAAGGCTTGAAGTTAAACAAGTGACCACTTGGCAGAGAAGCAACCAAGTGTACATGAAAGAAGCACACCAGCCAGGGCAATCGTGAGGTATAAATGGAGTCAGGTAACAGTGCCAGAATACACAAAACAAACAGAAAATTGACTGTTGAGGATGAGAGGCACCAAAACAGAGATTCAAAACCTACTTAGAGACAATAGGGCATCCCCTCATAGAATGGTGACAAGAAGGATCATTCAGAAGGGTGGAGTCAACCAGGGTACAGTATAGCGCCAATGAAACAATATTCCTCTGGCTTTTTGATAGTCTGGCTAGATTGCATCTTGTACACTGGTACAGATTAAAGTTCATGCCACACATAATCCAGGTCATGTAAAATCCCCAGGAACAGAAATGGAAGTAGCCATACCAGAAGGGTAGTGGAAGGTTGGCGGTGGGATAAGAAAGCGGGAATTGATCACAGTGATCAGTGCATGCCACCACTCCCCCAGGGGAATAAAAACAGAAATGTGGGTGAAGAGAGACAGTGGTTGGTTTAAGATAGTAAACAACAATAATTTATAATTTACTAATGGATCATGAGGGTGGAGGAGAGGGATAAAAGAGGAATTGATACCAAGGGCTCAAATAGAACATAAATGTTTAGAATATTATGAGGACAACATATGTACAAATATACTTAAAACAGTTAATGTATGGAATGTTGTAAGAGCTGCAAAACCCGTCGATAAGATAATTAAGAAAAGAAGATCAAAAACAAACAACCAAATCGATGCGAAAGGTCATGGACAAAGTGGAGCCCCCAATCCATCTGTAAGATAATTAGACTGTCCCTCACAGAAGGGCCCCCAGGAAGGGATGCAGTGTAACACTGCTGAACCACATAACTGTCTTCAAGTTCTTTAATATTCTCTTCCTTTACTGTTATGGTCTTTGTTTTACCTCGTTAGTCATAGCAGATCAGTGCATGTTCATTTATATAATTGAGATAGTTTGAGACAGTAACAGGGTTAAGCATTCCCTGAGTGTATGGGAAGAGGGTTTGGGGAAGGTGAGAGGGGGGACCTGATAGTAATGACTATCTAACCCACTGGTGGGAGAAATGATGGGAGTGAAAGACAAAAATGAGAGATAACCTTATTAATTGGAGGTTTAATGGGTGTTATTATTGAATTTGTTTGTTGGAATGGGTTGTGTAATTACATACAACATTTTTCTTAAAAACCAAAATAAACAAATAAGAGTGAAGGATCTCAGCTGTAAAACAATGAAACAGACAAAAAAATTCCCCATCTTTTTTACTTCTCAGACGTAATTTTGGTCTCAGTGACAAAAAAAAAATGAGAGAGAGAGAGAGAAGTAAAACTGAAATGGGCTCGGAGTCCTTAAGAATATTCAAGTTCATTTCAAATATATGAAAAATGGGAGGGTATAGGTAAACTCTATACAAGCAAGAGTCTAGTAAAATTGTTTAGATATTTGGTGGTCTAGAGAAGGATGGGATATTTTTGTACCTCCTGCCATTAAGAAGACAAGATATCTGGCAGATGCCTCTTAGTTTAAAAGATTGCATCATCCGCATTTGGGAATAGTGCTTTGAACTTGGTAATGTAAGGGCTCTCTTGGCCTCCTCTCCCTGCTAGTTATATGTTTGGCCATTCTGAAGTACCAGTATCTGAATATTTAGTCCCTGAATTTATGCTTACCTTGGAAATTGTGTGTTTCTATTTGGATATCTTCCTCCTTTGCCTACCTGATTATACAATTACCCTTTAAGGTTTATTTCTAACATGAACTTTATCTGGCATTCTTTGTATTCAAACCTACAACACACAGATACAAGACTGGGCTGGATGGCTCTTTTTGAAAGCCCTTTACAGGCATGTCTCACTCTAAATTATTTCACTTTTTTGCACTTTGTAAATATCCCATTGTGTGTGTGTTTCTAAAAATTGAGGATTTCTGGTGAACTTGTGTTTATCAAGTCTAACAGTGCCATTTGTCCAACAATATATTTATTTTGTGTCACATTTTGATAATTCTTGCAATGTTTCCAACTTTTTAGTAATACAGACTTAGTAGACTACATTAAAAATAAATATAACCAAAGGATGAGAACCTAATAGCAAGGGATCAAGTGGAAAAGCTGATACTATGAGAATAATGGAAGCAGGCATCTGAAGGTGCTTGGCACAGTATACACATTTATGTATTATGAAAAACAATGTACGAGTCCCCAATAAAATTATTTAAAAAACAAATAAGCACAACTTTTACAAGAACCTGAAAAGAGAAAAACTCACTGTGATTCACTTTAGTATGATCTTCATGTTATTGCTGTGTTTCAAACTAAACCTCCAATGTTCTCAAGGGATGCCTGTGCTTGTCTTACTCTCATTCCCTTTCAACATCACAACCACAAATTCCCTTCTGACCCTTCACCACATCATTAACTTATTTACATGAAGACAATTCTTTTCTTCAATGCTTGAACTTCATTTGCTGGAACATACATGGGTCACAATGGCTACTAAATAACACCTATGCCATGGGAAGTGAATAATTAGAGAACAGCACAATTATAAGACATATGATAGGCAGAAAACACAGGTGAGTGTTTAACTTATTTAAAAATGTAGATGCATTTTAATTTTGTTTTAATTTATAAAGAGCATCTGCTATAAAGAGTCATTAAGGTTCTGAAATCAGTCATATAGAAGATCAAATCTATCCTCTGTCACTAACAATCTATTTGATTTCAGAAAAATTACAGATTTCAGAAAAATAAAATCTTTTATTCTTTTTTCTCTGTTACAATATATGGATGGTATCACAGTCTGCCTTGTGGAGATTTTAGGTAGTTTAAATTAATAATGCTATATATGACTTTACTCAAATGAGGTAGTCATGCTCAAAACTATTAGCTATCATTTTGTAGTAATAACATCATTAAGATTACTAAAATTGTTCATCAAATAGTTTTACTAACATAAGACAATGATAAACTTTATGTTTCCAACTACTAAGATACAGATACAATCTCTTTTGATACTGTGAGCTCTCATTGACACGTTCGTGGGGCAATGAAGTTCAGTGCCCAACTCATGGGACGTTTCATCTCTTCCTCAGTCTCTTCTGCACAACCCACCTTTTATCTAATGTCTTTCAACTTTTGAACTGGGGTGCTTGATCTTTCCATTCTGATCTGTAAAGAATATATTTTTATAATTCAACCAAGAATAAGACCATGCCTATCACTCCACCTCTTTCTGATGCCACCAACATAAAGCTTCTGGGTTTCGTTTTATCATAAATATTTCAATAAAGCTATAGGTAGCTTTGGAGACTTATTTTTTCGAGAAAAAAAGGTGAACACCCTTAGATGTTCAAAAAAGTCTCCGTTGGTACTTTGAGAGGTTAATCGTTGATCCTAAGCCCATGATTCATTTTAATAAATGTGGATAATTCCATCTTACTCAATTACTTTACTTGCCAAATTTTATTTAAAGATACATTTATTTTAAAACTGGTCAATAATTCTTAGACTATTTTTAATGTGAAAGAAAATATAGAAAGGAAGAAAGAGATCACTGCCTGACTTGACTTTTGCAGGTTCTGAGAATAATTATATTTGACAAGAGAAGATGAGGCTGCTGAACATATTCTACTGTCATGCAAAGAAGTTAGAATAATGCATTTATAAATGAAAAATAATAAGGTCAAAGTGTAAAACTACCTACTTTTAATTTTACTTTTACTGCAGCATATATAACTTATTATTGAAATGTCACACTTCAGCTAATTCTAGCCATAGCCATGGTTTTCACTTTAGTAACTATTTAGTAGCTTATAATACAAGTTCAAAGGAGACCCTCTACTAGAAGCCCTTGGGTTATAAATATGAATGCAACTTGATCCCAATTCTGGAGGAAATGAGGTATCAATGGGTAAGGAACAAAATTCTACTCCCTGGAAGAGGAAAACTTTGCTAATTGATTGCCATCCATTAGACTTGGAAAGACTTGGTGGGAGAGTTAAGTTTCAGGCTGGATTTTTTTTTCATCACTGCCCTGGTGGGAGTAGGAAGCCGAGCTTTGCTCCTGGAGAGCTGCTGCAGAATTTGAACCATCAACCCCGTGGGCTGCAGTCTCGCACACAACCACTGTGCCACCAGATCTCAGCTTCGGGCTGGATTTTAAAAGAGGCAACCTACCTTTGCAGATCACAATGATGGCCAAGAGTATTGTAAGGAAAACAAAAAGTGCCTCTTGAAAGTCCTGGTGGCCAGAACCAGAGTGTTGTATAATCCCATGGGGCATAGTGTGTAGTCAGAGTGGTGGGATGAAAACAGAATCTGCAATGGATAGAAGCATTTTCTCTACTTGCAGGCCATGACTCTCAGATACTGAAAACTAGTTTGAACACAGGAATACCCATCACTTTTCTTCATTGGTAAGTGGGGGGATGTGGACAAGAGGGATATTATAATACAATGATACTTGAGTTTTGAGTAAATTACTATTGAAGAACTTACAGGATGCACTTTTGCATCATTCTTTTAAAACTAAGCTTTTAGAACTGTGAACTCTTCAATGAATGACCTTTCCCCACCTCCTAGTTTCAAATCTTACTGCCTTAGTCTTTGGTCAGATATTCAACAAATGCTTCTTCAATATTTTTGCATTAAATATGTATATATATAGTCCCAAAACCAAGTCTAACCACATTCATAGAAAAAAACTTTATATCAAGAAGTAATGACATATTAAGAAAGCACCTCAGCCCAGTCCTATTCAAGTCCATAAGTCTGATGCTAGTCCATCTTTCCCTCTTCAGACTCATCGCTTCTGGCCGCTAATGAGAAAAGGTGAAGCGGGAAGATGACTGACTAGTGGGATTCTAGTGGCTTTGTGGTCAGTGGAAACATGGCAGGGCACTAAAGACCTCAAGGACAACAACAGAGTCCCAGCCTAGCAGGAGGATGATGTATCAGAGAGAGAGAGGTTTCCAGTCCCTCTGGTCCCCTGGCCCATTATTAGTGAGGTCCACTCTCAAGGGGGTATCATCAGGCTATAACCTGATTGACAGATTGGATTTTACCCCTAAACTTTCATGCATCTTCAAGCTGACATAAAATCATCTAGCAACCACAACATATCAAGACAGAGCTTTAACTCAAATGAAATTATCTTCCGTGGTGGCAATTTGAAACATGCATAAAATAATATTGTGGGGAGTGGAGATTCAGTGGTAGAATTTTAGCTTCCCATGTAGAAGATTCCCTTTAATGTTCAGACAGTGCATACACCTCTGTCTGTCAATGGAAGTTTGCTCTCATAGTTAACAAGTGTCAGTGGAGCTTCCAGACTGAGCCTTAAAAGCCTGGCAATCAGCTTCTTTTTTCTGCCCTCCTCCTGAAACACAGCTGACAAAAACCCTACAGACCAGGCTGATGTGGGCCTAGGGTTCATGGGTTTGTCATGACTAGGAAGCTGATTTGGGTGCAGGGAACAATGGCAGCAACAATGAAATACCGTTAATGAAGAAAATCTAATTCTGTCTAGGGACATAAGTGGGAAGAGTGGTGAATTAGGATTTACTGAAGAGTGTGAATTTAGAGGGGTTCTGCATCAATGCCAAAGGAATTCAGCAAAGCAGTTTGAATGAAATAAGAATTTTAAAGAAAGACCGTCAAGGCTAAAAAGAGTGCACGTCATGATCATGAGAGGTAGAATCTTAAAAACTTCATGTTTACTGAGTTCTTCGTGTCAAAGAACTTCTCGGTTCATGTAGAAACCTTTTAGAGAGGTAAAAGTTTATTCTGCCACCTTTTGTGGGAATCAGAGGGATTTTTTTAAGTTAATGACAGTAAATAGATGAGCTGTTCAAATTGGGTATCTTGTGGAGAGTCTAATAAAGCTGTGGATAGAATGTAAGAAAAGGGTATTGCAATACTATGGCTCCAGTGACAGTGGATGCTGCTACTGTATCTAAGAGTTAAATGGAGAGGAGGCACTGCACACCCAGAAATGGAGCGTGGAGCCTAAAAGGAGAGGTGCTGTCTGGCAGAAACTGCTGTTTGCTGTCAAAGCTTGCAGGCAACCCAACCAAAGGCACACACATAGCCAAAGAATCTTCCTTTATTTGCTCTCTCCCATCTTACCAGTTCTCCTCAGTGCTTATTTTAAAGCAAGACAGCAGAGAAGGGAGTCCATTGATGTAGTTCATACAATCACCCTTGGTGAGCAAAAAGCAGCATGGATAGAGGGGTGGGTATATTTGGGAAACAAGTGAAAAATATTCTTTATGGTATACACAGCCACACATGATTGTCCTTGAAACTGTGAAGTCATTATAATAAAATCCCTAAAACTAAACTGCACAAGATGCTGCAGTGTTTGAATTTCTGGATCCTGAAAAAAATAATTAAGCCCCATGTGCGTGTCTTTTTTTTTTTTAGACTACTAAATTAACACAAAATCTTGCATAATTATTCAGGATCTGAAATTTCCAAAGATCGTATTAAAATAGGTGATAAAGCTCATAGTTCTAAAACTTTCTGCAAATGAATGTTCAAATGTTTGCATTTCAGAACAATTATGCCTGAATATGAGTATCCAACCTATCAAATCTTAATTCAAATCTAGATAATATAATTGGTTTATTAATTCTAAAACAAACACAATTTCACTGACCTGAAGACGAGTTATAGCTTGTTGTTAAAACACACACACACACACACACACAAAAACAAAAAAAAAAACTCAAGTTGATTTCAACTCATCGTGATCCTGCAGGGCAGAGAACTGGCCCCCATGGGTTTCCACACTATAACTCATTCCTGGAATAGAAAGCATGGCCTTTCTCACACAGAATAGCTCACTCAACTCCTCACCACCTGCCATGGAGTCAATGCAGACTCATCATGACCCCTCGTGGGTTTCTGAGACCGCAGCTATTTACAGATATAGAAAATCCAGTCTTTTTCCCAAGTTGCTGCTGGCGGATTCAAACTGCAAGCCATGCAGAAGAGATTGCAGCCTAATTCTAAACAACCACATGACCAGCAAGTGTTTTCTAACTGCTGCCTTTGTGATTATAATGCAGCATGTCACCCACCATGCTACCACGGCTCTGACTGTTTGTGTGGCCACGTCAGTTCGCACACATAGTGACCCTATGTACAGCAGAAGGAAACGCTAAGGTGTCTCCCACCACCTTCAAGTTTGTCACCATGTTTGCGTCTATAGTTGCTGCCATGGTCAGTTCTCCTCTTTGAAGATCTCCCTCACTTTCGCAGACTTACCTTACCAAACATCATGTCCTATTTCAAGAGGGAAAGTATTTCACAAGTTGATTCAACTCATTGCAACCCTACAGGACAGGGGAGAACTGGCCATGTGCATTTCCCAGCCTCTAAGCCATCGAGGGAGTAAGACGCGTGGTCGTTCTCCCACAGAGCAGCTGGTGGTTTCAAATTGCTGATGTAAGTAGCAGCTCACTGCCACCAGAGCTCCAGTATGACAAGAGTAGCAGCTCATTAATAATTTCAGCCACATAGAGATTCCATGGGAGTGTCCCAGAACTCACTAGAATCCTGTGATATTAAATACTTTGGCATACAATTTTAATGTAATAATTGTTAACATGATATTTAATTAACATAATCATAATAACAAAAACAATAGCCAGCACTAATTGGAAGCATATTTTGTTATAAAATGTTTTGAATTTTTAAGTGCCTCAAAGTTCTTTGATAAATGACAAAGTAACAAGAAATAAAAGAAGTGAACTCAAACAACTCAAAGACAGCCGTCAGGACAGAGTAGAATTTCCTCACTGTTTCTTTATGAAAGTAGATTGAATTTTTTCTTTTCCTAAATGGTTAATGAAATTCAACCCCAACCTATTTTGGTTAGCAAACAATCAATCAATCACTATGCCTCCAACACACACACACACACACACACACACACACACACACACACCACTGCTGTCATAATAATTCTGACGCACAATGACCCGATAGGACCCCAGTAGAAAAATTTTTAAGGGTTTCTAAGGCTGCAAACCTCTGAGGCATGACTGCTGGATTTGAACCACAGACCTTTCAGTTAGCATACAGCTGCTAAATGTACTGTGCCACCTGGACTCCTTTTATACATTGCAGAACCTCTAAATAGTAATGGGCATTAATACAATTGTTAATATTATTCTCATATAAAAAACTAGGAAAGGTTTTTTACCCCATAGTGACATCCTGTGCATCATAAATCAAACATTGAATGTTCAATTTTCATTTCAAAATCCCTCTTTTCATTCTCATTGTTCATAGTTGCTTTGATGTTCCTGCACTCTGACAGGGAGCATGGTTTCATTGGGGGAAAGGAATCAATTTCTCAATGTAAATTGTGATTTACACACTTCCCTTTCTCACCTATTTTGAATTGATTTGATTCTAGAAGCACTAAGACATGTGAAGAACACTGTTTTGCTTGATTTAATAAACACTCGGAAAATGGCTTGTTGGATAAGCCCCAAACCAAAAACTAGCAATCCTAAAGGAATGTATTTCTCTTTTCTTTATCAGCATGCTTCTGGTAAAGTGATCATGGCTCTTCTTGAATTAAAATGTAGCTTTTCAGGTCAAGAGAAAGGCACCATTGCTGCACAAAATATCCATCTACCTGATGAAACCAGGTTTCAGGACACATTTAATTTTGGCTCCAAAGTATAGTTGATTAAAATTACATAATAATGTTAAAATTATTAAAACTCCCTGCCAAGCCATTTCCAATGGCCCAAATGAAGGAGTGAAATAGTGAAGTCATTTATTTTTCATTGAAATTAATTGGCCAATGAACCCCAATGAAAACTAATTATACTTTTAAAAGTGTTTGTAGGACACTGGGGTCAAAGGGGCTTTCTACTCCCATAAAATGCTACACTCTTAGAAACCCATAGGGCAGTTCTATTCCCTCTTATGAAATCACTACGACTGAGAATCAACTCAATGGCATCAAGTTTCATTTAGTTTGGGAGACTACTGAATAAAAGTTTCTGTAAGGGTAGATATTTATTGCTTTATGAGCATCCCTAAAAGAAATCCACCTCTCATCTGTCAGTTTGACATACTTATGCTGGATTGTGTGTTGTTATGAAGCTGGAAGCCATGCTATCTGTATTGGAAATACCAGTAGGAGCACTAATGCTGAGTAGTTGTAAGCAAGCATGATCTACTTCTTAATATACACAATAAGGAAAACCTGGAATCAGAGGAGAGTATTGTCTGATATATCACAGGAAGCTGATCTCCCTCAGTTGGAAGGCACTCGAGTTACACAGTTTCCATAGCAATGAACTCTATAAAAATCAAGCTGTTGATCATGAGAATGGCCAGCACAAGGGAACATCTTGCTCTTTTTATACATAAGGCCAGCAGAGCCAGAGCCTGCATGAGGACAACAACAAGTAGAAGTAGAGTCAATTGAGATCACACATTTTGTGATAGATGTTCTGTTAAGCACTTAAGTTGGATATCTAAGACAACAAATCAATCAATATGTTCGTTTCAGAATAGGACCTGTAGACTATTATGGCAAACACATTCTTTGTCCTTGAGCAAATTCCTGTTCAGCACGATTTGTATTATCTGGAATCTCAAATAGTCATCTTCTAACCATCTATTGAAAACCATGATTCTCAGTTTGCCAGAAATACATGCGCCAGTATAGCTCTTGGGTAGGTGCCTCTCACTTATGCCACATGCAACAGCAGATTTTCCTAGTCCTAATAACAGTGACTGTGGACCAGCAAATTTGTCATAATGGTAGTCTTCATTCAAGCACTATTCTAGTGGAACACCAGAAAATGCCTATTGCTGAGAAAGCAACTCTAAACTACCCCTAAACAAACAAAGAAGACATCTGTAATTAGGTTCCCTCTAACAGGAAGTGAGCCAGATTAAGAGGGGGGCAGCCCTACCTGTATAATGTGTTCTGTATAATACAGCCCTACCTGTATAATGTGTTGGGCTGCTAGTCAGGAAGGAAACAAGTCAAACCATCAGCCCCTCCAAGAGATACAGATGAGGTTTTCTACTCCTGTCATGATTTGCCATCTCAGGACAACTTCCAAGGCAGTGCTCCCCAGCCATCAGGGGTTGCTCTGAGCGGGAGTCCGTTCGATGGTGACCCATTGGGAAGTCTGGATGAAGTCTGAGGAAAATGTTTACAAAGGTCTGATATGCTCTTGTAGTCACTAAGGTCCCTAGGGAATGGGATCCAGGTTCAAAATAATTGGATCAGAATATGAACTGGGATCATTAGAAACCAAATTGGTAGAAGAGTGGAGAAATGGACTTTCATGAAAACAACTGATTTTGTTTCTATTTCTAATAAAAATGGTCCATATTAAACAAAGACTTTTTATCCCATTTACCATTCCAAACTGATTTTCTTTTCTCAATGAACCATGGTGGTGGTACTAGCATCTACATGAAGACTTTTTTCTTTCCCTCGTTTCCTTATGTTATTTTTTTAAATATGCAAATTACAATATGGAGATAATTAGTGTGAGGATGTAAAAATGGCAAATAATATAGATTATCTATGCAAAGTAGTTCATACAGCTCATGAAGCATCGAAAGATCCAAATAATGTTGGCTAGTATAATAATAACGGCAACAAGAATAATAGATATTATTATGTTATTATTCAACATAAATATCCTGTGATGAGATGCAAATTGAAAAGACAGAAGAAGCTCCCTAAATTTAAAATTAAATGGCAGTACTTTTATCCTCATTGTCAAAGAAGTTTTTTCATCTGCTCTTGATTTTAGTATAAAACCAGAAAATATGTCATAGTGACTGGGCATGATAAAGCCTTTCTCTAATTATCCAGAACAAACTTCTAGAAAGGCACTTCACTGAGGCGCTGCCATCAGGTCCACCTGGCAGTCAGTCTTAGTAAAGGCTCCAAGGTCCTGACGTGACTGTGGAGACCCAGCTGTGCTGATTCATGGTGAGATTCAGAGGGCTTGGCACATCAGAGGTGGATTTTCCATTGGAGAATCAGAAAAGAGAGTAAATAATAGTTCAAGGAACATTTCCAGTTTTAGCAAAGAAGAATAGGTATGCCACTTTATACCCCAAAACCTTTTGATACCAGGATACCTCCACGTGAAAGACTTCATCCTCGCCTGGCTGTCTCCTGAGTGTCCTTCAGGACTGCTCTCCAATTGCTCAGGTTTGGCGTGCAATGTAGATCCTATTTGCCTCCAGATTTATAACATGACTTCGGGTTATAAATGAATAAAGCATTGAGTTTGAATCAAAAGACCAGATTTGAAGTTCTGGGTCCAGCATTTATTATCTCTGCAACCTTGGGGAGATCTTCACTGACTGAGCTTCTCTCAATTTCAATCCCCTCATCTGGAGATTGAGAATGCTAACATCATCTCTGCATATTTTACAGAATTTGTTGCAAAGATCAAATGATAGAGTTGAAGAGACTTTTGTTCAGTTGAAGTTCTTTAGAAGTATAAATCAAACTATTTTTCAATTAATACATTTGGATTTGCAAAGGCGGATTCTCCATGTCACAGAAGCCATCATTTAATATGGAATTATGCCTTTTGTTTTTATCCCTGTTTCTTTCCAGAGAATTTGATTTCTCAACTCCCTTTCCTGTCATGCGCTGTTCAAAAAATTATGTGTAACAATCCTGTATTGATATTATTTTTTTTCTAATTAGGTAAATTTGAACCATATTCTAAAGCATGGTGTTAATGGACATCTATCATCACAAGTTCCCCCAAATTATCAAATAGTTGAACTGAATAATGCAGGTAATTTAAATTCATTTTAAGTGTTTCTTTGTAATTTCATCAACATTTTTCCTGATCTCTCTCCTGTTCCTGTATCTGATGTGAGGTCAGTCTATTTCACATGAGCAACCCTGTCTCTCTGCCAGGAGAAGAAAAAGAGATAAGGAAATACTGGATTTCAGCTGAACCAGAAAAAAAATAGTATTCCATTTAAGTCCTTTTCAAAATGAGATGAGGGGGCTGAGTCCTGGTGGCTTAAGTGATTGAGTGCGGGACTGCGGCCCACAGGCTTGGAAGTTCAAATCCAGCCAATTCTAAGACCACATTTGTAACTATTATTTTATATTAAGAATTACACACACATTTGACTACTTATAATTCTGGTGTTTTAAATCCAAATTATGGTCTCTGCTATATAGATTTTTTCCTTACTTGTATAAGAATATTCATTTTCTTGACAATACTCACATGACAATTATCCTCCGTGTGTATATCTCAGAGTATAGACTCGTCTTTTTCTAACTCAAGAATGATTGGATGTAGGATTTGCACTACACTGGCATGATCTTGAGTGATCGATTATACGATATTTTACTATACATAGAAGGTAATCACATTGCACTATTATTTTACATTATATTTCATTCTGAAAGGTGATCTGTTCTACCAAAACCAGTGATTCAATCATGTAAGATGAATCCATTACAAAACTAGACTCAGCCAAGCTCTTGGGAATAACAGCTGAGCCAAGTAGATGGAAATTAGTGATCACATACAGTAAATACAGTCCTTATTATAAACCATATTGCATTAGGTTTGTCAAATTAAAATAAAAACAGTAAATTTGGAGTAAGGAAACTTTGTAGTGAAAGGCACACATTAATCAACTCTTGTTCTAGATAAAGAAAATGTCTCTATATAAATAATACTTTTAAACTATGATACCAAACCCTCAAATCAAATTCACTGCCCATGAATTGATGTCAACTCAAACTGACCTTAACGCACAAACTGGAACTACTCCAGTTAATTTCCAAATCAGTAACTCAGAGAGAGTAGAAAGTGCCGTGTGTTCGTCCAGGTTAACTAGACAAACAAACCCCGAGACACATAAATATGGAAGAGAGAACTTCACATCAAGAAGTAATTACCTATTAATAAAACATTCCAATCTGCTCCAGACCGTGTCCGTAAGTTAGATATTAGCCCATCAGTCTGATATTAGGCCATGAATGCCTCTTCAGACTCACGGAGCACATGCAATGATGCTGAATGTAGGAAGATCACAGGCCGGTGGATGGGAAAATCCCATGCGTCTAATGGTAGTAGTTGCATCTCCAGGACTCTGGCTGCCATCAGCAAAGCTCTATGTGACTTGCCAACAAGAATGTGTAGCAGAGAGTGTCCCGCCTCAATGGATGAAGAGAGGAAGTCCCAGAGTCCATCTGAGGATGCCTGACCCCCAAGGAGGGATCACCAGACTGTGACTTGATTGACAAACTAGACTCCACCACTTCATTCTTATTATCAAGTTCCTATGAAATTGATATTAACTACCACATCCCATCTTCCTCCCACAGAGTGGTTGATGGGTTTAAAACTGAAGGCCTAAGGAGTTTGAAGCTGAAAACTTATGCTCTCTACCACCAGCACTCCTTGACCCAGATCATGCTTTGGGGGTTGTTTCGCTTTTCAGCTTCAACCCAGAGTGACCTTATTCACAACAAAAGGAAACACTGCCCTATTCTGTGCATTGTCACTTCTGATCCTAAGTCTGAGCCTAGTATGGCAGCCACTGTGTCAATCCATCTCATGGAGGGTCTTCCTCCTTGTCTCTGTCCCTTCACTTTACCAAGAACAATGGCCTTCCCCAAGGGCTGGTCTCCCCTGACAACGTGGCCAAAGCAGGGAAGATAAAGTCTTGCTATTTGTGCCTCAAAGGAGCCTCCTTCTTTTGAAACAAAGTAGTTGGTCCTTTCAGCAATCTATGTTACTTGCAGTATTCTTCACCAGCATCGCAATTCAAATTGACTGATTCTTCTTCGTGATCATAATAGACCATAAAAACAGACAGGAAGCCTTATAACATATATAAATAAAATTTCTATATATGAGTGCATATTTATTTATAACATATATAGATTAAAAAAAAGTCTTTATGAGATGGTACTCCCCAGAGCAAATTTATTCAAAGCTTTGTATTTAATATTCTTTACAAAACAACCTTATCACTTTCAAAATACTCTCCATGACACATAAGACATTTGTTAAATCAGCGATTCCATTCCTGGGAATATTTTTCAAACTCATCTCTTGGATGGCTGACAGCACCTCTTTCATTTTATTCATCACCTCTTCTACATCATCAAATAATTGTCCTTTTATTTCCCTCTTCTTTCACGGAAACAAGAAGCCACATGTAGCAAGGTCAGGTGTGTAGAGTAAGAGTGGCATGCTGTTTTTTTCCCAAACCTAGTGCACTAGATGGCTGCATAAGCATAAACATTGTCATGGTGGCAAAATCAGTCCCCTGCCTGCCACATATCAAGCTCTTTTTTTTTTTTTTTTTGGTGGCACACATTTACTTTACCTTTTTTGGAACTTCTAAATAGAAAGTTTGATTAACAGTCTGACCTGGTGGAAGGAACTCCAAATTCCTATCCCCATCACACTGAAAAAATGAATGAGCATCATCTTGATTTTTGAGGAGTTTTTTTTGGTGACGTAATGATGGCATCTTCTATTGCCTTGGCTGGTTTTTTGACTGATGTTGACTTTCAAGGTTGTAAGAATAGTACTGTGTCTCTTTAGCCATGATGACCTTGGAAAAAATGTCTGGCTTGCTACACAGCTGTTCTTTCAGAGCATGGCATGCTGCCAGTTAATGCTCGGGTTCCTGGTCTGGCAGAACCTAAGGCGCAAATTCCTCAGTGACCCTTCTCAGTTGCAAATCTTCAGTTAAAATTCGATGAACTGAGCCCCTAGACAGTCCAAATAACTTCACCATCTTTTCAATGGTCTGTCATCGGTCTTTGAGCACAAGTGCATGAATTTTGTTGACATTTTAGTCTGTTGGGGAAGTTGTCTGGTGGTTTGACAAACCAGAATGAGGTTTGTCAATAATCAGCATTTCACCTCTTCAGAAATAAGAAAGCCACTCATACACTTGAGTTTTTCCCATAACGCTGTCCTTGTTAGCTGTGTTTAAGAGCACAACTGTTTCAGGCGTTTTTCCCAAGCAGAAACAAAATTGTACAGCCTCAAGCTGTGAATCGGCTTAAATCGGTCATCACCAAAAAATGAGGTTTGAGCAGAACTGCTTTTATGAAAAAAATTCACTGTGCCCAGAGAGAACCTTCCCAGGCGACACCACTGGGTGCATTAACTCAAAGAGAGTTGCTTGATGCTTGCCTCATGGGGAAAAAATGCACACTTCGAAAGCAACAACCAGTGGAGCTTTTTTCTGTTTTTTGGGAGGGAGGTCTAGGGGGAAGCGGAGTACCCCCTTGTACTTTCAAACGAATCAAATTGATTGGCAATAAGAAATTGTATTGACTTCTAAATAAAGAATGTTATTTTAGTTTAAGTCCAAAATTATTTTGCAGAAAATTAATACACTCACACTATAAAAACTGTAAGTCTGTTGAGTTAAAGTAGGTAGCAGTCCCCATAAAGATTTTTCAGCTGTAGCTTACTTAATTCCATAACTATTCTAACCAAAATCCCCTGAGTAGTATAGTAAAAAATTCTTCAATATCCTTGAGCACTGCCCCTTAGCAACATATGATATTTCAAATTTGACTTATTTAATTTGAACCCCACTTTGCATGCATCCAAGGGTTGTTTGGACTCCCGATTCTTTGGGTCAGTTTCACAGCCTGTTTAGAATATTATTGAATGACTTCTATTAAGTCCTTTGTTTCACTGCCTGACTACCTGGTAAGGAAAACTGGAATCCCCTTTCTCATAGTCACTGCTTACATTGAAAAATTATTGGATTTGTTCTCTGGGTGTTATGCTTTTCCATAAATTTATACAAAGCATCTATTTACTGAGTATCAGCTTCCAACTCTGAAAACTGTGGGTCAGTCAAAGTTGATTATTGCTGGTATAGAATGATGGATTTCAATAATTTAGCAGGATAGATGAACACTCAACATCAAAATGTGTTAAATGGTGTGCCTTTCATTTTGTCTGAATCATTTTTACCTTATAAACTGGGTATTTTGCATTGTCCTCACTCCCAGTTTCTTCTGAAAAATACAGCTAGGATGCATGACACTGAAATCTGTTTGTCCTTCTCTTAGAGTTACACTATGATCCAGTAAGAAAAGTTTGATTTCTAAGTTAATCATAATCCTAAAATTATCTATGTGTTTATGCATATATACAGACATATGTACATATCTAGCATTATACATATAATCTTGATGTACAACAAATCTCCAATCTGACACTCTATTATAAATTGGTTGTACTTAAGTCAAATACTTCTTTTTTTCATTATTTACTGACTTTCAGTATCTGTATATTTATACATCTGATCTTTGTTTGAACAGTAAATTATAATATTGAGGATCTGCAAGTCAAAATTTGAGAATGATAACATCGGGAAATGATGAGTTGCAACATTCTGCAGAGTACATATTGTTAACAATGAACTCTGTGGTAGTTAGATGATTTTATGTAAACTTGAAGATGTATGAAAGTGGAGGGGTGGAATCTCACTGCTTTCATATCATTGCTGACTCACTGTGCCCCCCACCCCTGTGGGTTTCTGAGATTGTAAATGTTATAGGAATAGAAAGATCAGTCATTCTCCCATGGAATCTGCTGCTGGTTTCAAACTGCCAACCATGCTGATTGCAGCCCAATGTATAACTACACCATCAGGCCTCCCAGCCTGTTAATAAGCTCACAGCCTAAAAATGCTTGCTGAAGGGTGTGGCCTTCTTATAAACAGGGGAAACTAAGAACCTTCCTCATTCCCTGCTTGCTGAAACCCTGAGATATATTGGCACCCTGCTATGCTTCCACCAACTGTTGATCCAGAATGAAAGTGTTACTCTGTGATATTTCTGCTTCTCAGCTCACCATTTTGCACCACAACATGTGGCTACCTGATGGGGTACTTATGGATTAGCCATTGGACTTATGGCATTGGATTGAACTGGGATAGGATACTGTTGTAGTCACATAATCTGTGGTCAATTTGACACTTGAGAGTGAAGGGGAATAGTTTAACCTGTCAATCAGGTCTCAGGTTGATGACCCCATTTAGAGGTGCAATGGAAAGAAACAGTTAGCTGGAGGTGGGACACACGCTGACTCCCTGCAAGTCATTTCTATTGACAAGACAGATATGGCTACACTACAGTTTTAGTGCAGGAGGAGCTACATGGAGACCCTCTCAGTGCCAAGATACTTACACTGCCACTGGATCCAAAGACTTTCCACTCACTGGCCTGTGATATTTCTGCATTTGGTATCATCTGCGTGTGCTTTGTGAATCTGTAGAGGACTTCATCAGACACATGGACTAATATCAGACTTACGGACTTGATCTGGGCTGGGATGTTTCCTCAATATTCAAATACCCTTGTATATAAACTTCTTCCTTACACATGAGTGACCATGGATTTGTTTCTCTAATTTACCCTGATTGATGATGCCTTCTTCACATATAAATACTTATGATAGAAAGCTCTTTCTTATTCATATAAGAATATCACTGGATTTGTCTGTTTTTCTGTAGACAACCCAGCCCAATGCAAGTTCCAAAACTCACTTCTCACCAGTCAATTCTGAGTTGGTCATCTTCTGATCAGCAACTCAATTCCACCAGCTCCTTCAAGGGAGAAAGATGCAGCATTCTACTTCTGTTAACAACTGCAGCCTGGGTGACTCACAGGGACTGTTCTAGTCTGTCCTATTGGGTCACTGTAATGGTCAATAATAGTATGTCCCCAAAGTCCTCTAAGCACAGTTATGTGACTTGTCATAACCTCATCATATCATAAGATGGGAACGAATTGTACACGTGTATGTGGCAATACTTTAAATAGGGGATCATGGTAGTATAATTCTTAAGCACTTTGATGGTAACACTTTGAACGTAGTAGAGACACCAGATGAAAAAGGTCTTTTAATCTGCTCCCTTAGAGGTTGCAACCTAGGAAATCCTGCCAACAGAGGTCGTCTACCCTGCCCTATAGGCTTGCTATTGATTGGAATTTCTTTAACTACATATTAAAAACTGTATCTTTTACAACTTATTCTTTTACAACAATTTAAAAGTTTATAAGCATATACATAAAAATAAAATACATTTATTTGTATTATGTGTTCACACCTATGAAAACTTGCAAAGATTTTTGATAGCTGTGGCTCAAACCTCACATGTGAGTTCTGTCTTTAAGCCAGTTGAATGTTTCACTTGGGGAAGCTTCCCTGGGGGAAAACCAAGTCATCTTGCTCATCTGGCTCCCCTAACTCTAAAATGAGGAGAATGATAAATGCTACTCTGTTTACCCCATGATTCATAGGAATATTAAGATTATAGGAAAGTACAAAATAGATTCAACTCCTTAGGAATAGAGCATTGCATGCATCAAAGTTCTTATTTTAGTATTACTTCAATAATATAAAGTTGTAGAATAACTTTTATACATTGAAAAGTTTCATATGTAAATTAGAAGTTAATATTACATGAATCAATTTGGAAATGATTAATAATAATTACAATAATAATGGTTAAATCATGAAAAGTTAATGGTTCTTCATGTCGCCCTCCTTAAGCTAGGCCTCCTTAATACCATTGCTCTTCAGACACAGCCATTCTCCTCCACATTTTGTGATCTATTCTGATATATATGTATATATGTATATATAGTATAATGCACTATTATGTAGTGAAATCATTTTATAAAACTCTAAATAAACAAGTACCTTAAACAAACTAGATTAAAAAACTTTAGCTGCATAAATCATAGGAACGCCAAAATAAGTAAGATAATGAAAACTAAAATGAAGCAAATCAACAAGCTACAATTTCTATTCTGCTAAAGGAGGTTATTTTTTTTAAGTTTTTAGAGTAATGATAAGAAATACACAGATATAAATGTATTATTTGAGAAAAACAGTTTTATCTTATTGGAAAGAATAATTACTAATATACTTTTTAAGTAGAATGGCTAGATAAAAACATAATGGTTTTAAGAAATTCTTAAAGGCCTATATGAAGCACCTAGACTAAGATAGGCAAATTCAAAATAAATATTAGAGAAATGAAGGAAAATAGTATAAATAAAATAAGGATAATAAGGTTGTGATAATAGTTAATGAACACTCCAATTGATTTGAAAATCTGAGACTTGAGGAAAATTATCACCATTACCAGTGATTGGTTCCTTCACAATATCAAGACCTAGTCCATGTACAGATGTAGTCACTAGAACTCAGTACATTAGTATTACTGAGTTACAAATTGGCAATACTCAAAACTATTCAATATTCCAAAGAGTCTAACATAATACCATCCTAGTATTATTGAAATTCAACCAATTATCATTGAAAAGAAAGAAGTGATTTGCAGGAGCTCTCTATAGTAAACACGGCAAAGTAATCAAGTGAACTAAGCATCTCATCAATTGATAACTTTAAGGAAGGGAGCAGAGTTGTAATTATAAAAAGAATGTAAAAGAAGAACTAAGAGATGTAGTTGCCCTGCAAAATTGCATTGGATTACTTGACAAACCATATGCAGTTTACTCTCATGAGAATACCGTAATGAAATCATTGCAGTCCTCCGACTTTCAGACCTGGATGTATTATTTTGATGATATTAGGGGGTCATTATCTACCTCCATTCCCACCTGTCAATTTGTTGTAGAATGGTGGCTTCTTGTTGCTATGGATGCTAGAAAGTCTAACACTGATGGTATTTTTTTCTTTTTTTTTTTTTTGTTTTAGGTAGGCATCACTGCCCTCTGGTGGTGGGAGTAGGAGGTCCAGCCTTTGCTCCTGGGAGCTGGAATTGAACCTCCATCCCAGTGGGCCGCAGTCCCGTGCACAACCACTATGCCACTGGAGCTCAGCCCCTTTTTCTTTAATCAAAAATCATTTTATTAGGGGCTCGTACATGGTATTTTTTCTAACACCATCCAAGTCACTGAGATTTCAGGGCGCTTTCATCCTAAGACAGATGAGAAAGTAGGTCTAGAGATTATTCTCTGAGGAACAGCAGCTAATAAAAACACAATAGAATATTGCCTGATATAAAGCTGTATTTGTCCCAAGGTAGATTAGTTCATTCTGTTTTCAGTATTTTTCCACAATATCATAATTCAAGTGCACTAGTTTGTCTTTGTTCTCTCTTATTCATTATTTAGATTTCATATGGATATGAGGAAATTGAAAATACTAGCCTTCAAAGGACTAACTGCTTAAAAGGTAAGTGTTAAAGAGGGGAAATAATGCACAGAGCAATATTTTTAAAGAAAGTATGAATTCCTTTCATCCACCGCTCATGCACATTTAGGAGCTCTATAATCTATTCAAAATTTCTAATGAAGAAATGCTATGAGTGGCTAATATGTTAGTCTAAACAGTGTTTCTCAATGTGGGTGCTACTGCCCATTACCCCCCCCCCAACATCATGCACACATGTGCACACACGCACACACACACACATACATGCCTGGGAAATGTGAGAATTATCAACAAACAAACAAACAACAACCATCAAGTTAAGGCTGACTCATGTGACCCCAGAGTGTAGGGTAGAACTGGCAGGTGAGTTTCTAAGACTAGAAATGTCACGGGGTTAAAAGTCTCATCTCCCCTTTCCCTCTCTGCACTACTCCCTGCCACCCTCCACCCCACCCCCACCCACTAGTGGTTTTAAACTGCTGATCTTATAGACTGCTGATCTTATAGACTGCAGATCTTATAAACACTATGGTGGCTCTCAGAACTATGGAACTATCCAGAAAAGGCTGCAAAAGCTGAGATGTACACTTTATCTTGGATTATGGACTATACTGTAAAATTTTTTAATTGTCAGGGAGAAGATGATTTTTTTTCCTGAAAATGGAGCAGTGGGCTGAATAATTTTCAGGACGTATGATATAAATTAATGGTTTCCTAATACACAACAACAAAATAAGTTTCTACCCAGTTCTGTGCCTTTCCCACAGCCTATTACATATAAGACAGTATGTTATATATCATAAGGCTGCCATTGGCTGATTTTCAGAAGTAAACCTGCAAGCCTTTATTAATAGTCCATACTTATCAATCAGCTACATTGACACTTGCCCAGCATTATAACAACATATAGATCACTGCAGATAGACAGACAGGTGATGGTAGCACTTATGGTACATTCACCAGGTATCAAACCTCTGTACCTAATCATCAGAGACAAGAATTCTACCAATATCTCATAAATAGTTGTCAATCAACTTATCACTAGTTCATGTTTCCCTCCATCTGTGTCAGAGTAAACATACATCCAATCAGACACCTCTAACATTTTTCATCCACATGTCTAAACCTGGCACCCTGGTGGCAGCAATTTGAACTGCCAGTCTCAAGGACAGCAGTTCTGAACCACCAGCTACTCTGCAGGAGAAAGGTAAGACTTTCTACTCCTATAAAGGATTACAGTCTGGGGAACTGGTAAGCGCAGCTCTACCCAGCCCTATAGAGGCCATGGCAGAGACAGAGAGAGAGAGAGACAGAGAGAGAATGTACACTTCAAACCTTTAACATCTTGTGTTTGATAAAAGTGAGACCCTCATTTGGCAGGCACTAAGAAAAGCAATTGCAAATATCCACGCATTAGTTTTGCGTACCACACCTTACTAGGCAGCGAGGATCAGGCATGGCCCTGATTCCCCACCACTTTACATACCTAATTTTGTGGCTTTGGGGAAAATGTACCCTTAATCTTAGCAGCATTGGGGTTTTATTTTTATTTATTTATCTATTATGAAAGAAGAATAATTTTCTCTTCTCTCTCTGAGGAAATCTGAGGAATCACTATAAGCAAATGAATGTAAAAAATTGCCAGAGAGTTTTAGTGGGGGGGGAGGGAGAATGAGAAAAGAGAGGCACTGCTGTTTACACTAGTTTCATTACCACTCTGACAAGTCTACTATAACTAAAGCGAAAAGGTGAAAAATACGATGTGCCTTATAAAATGTATCCTTCACCATCACTGTGCATGCCACTGACACAGACTCCTAAGAACTAGAAGACTGGGAAACATACACCTAAGAAAAAGAACCTTACTATCACGGGATTTCTCAAACGATGTAAGTGAAAAACAATTGGTTGTGACTGAAGGAAGAGAAAAGTTTTCAGGACTTTTTTTTTTCTTTCAAATTATTGGATTGACTTATAAGTGCAAGAAAAAAAAGATTAGACTGGCTGTATAGGGACCTGAATCTTATCATAGCCTTGGGAGGGAACTACAGATGATAAACAAAAACAACAAAAATAAACTCCTTGCTTCAACTCTAGGTCTGAAAGCAGAGATCTCTTGGGCTTAAAGATACATTCTTGAATTCTGTTGTAAAATAGTTCTTCTGATCAGAAGAAAACACCTCACAAAGAACTGAAAAATAGCATTTACAGGATTGAAAGCAATCTGTTTATTTAGTAAAAGTCCGTTGTCTTTGGCGAAAAGAGAAAATTCTTTAGATGTTCCGCACTAATGGAAATGGGCTAATAGTGCAGGAATATCTTAAGTTACTTGCTTATTATTTCAAGTTAAATACTTCCAAGTCAAAATTCCTGGATATTCCAGTTAAACAAAATCACTATATTTTTAGGATCATCTAGCACACTTTTCCCCCAAAAAAAGTGGGGGGGGAAACAGGGTGCATCTTATGGTCCAAAGGTGTGGTAGCCCAGAACTTTTTAGTATACTGGTACTACTTGGTTCTGAATATTTTTTCTTGTCTTCCTGCTCTAAAAACTGGGTTGCTTTATGGTCAGGAGTGTCTATGGTTCAAAAAATATGCTTAATACAAGGGTGGAAAAAAATCATACACAATGGTCTAGTGTTAGGGGTAGAGAAGTGAATTTCAATGAGTTTCCATTGTATAGAGAGGATACAACAGGTAACAATGGGCTAGCACTACACATTTTCACCCCAATTATCTTCTGATTCAGAGTATATGGGATAGAGTCTAGGGGTCTGTATCTCTAACAAGCAGCCTCAAGCACCCTGTGTTAGTCCAGTAGACAAGAGAAACAAATTCATAGGCACACATATGAATATAAGGATGTGATAAAAGGAATGTAGCATTGAGAAAGCATCACAACCCAGTCCAGTTCAAATTCATAAGTACAATATTATCCCATATGCCTGATATCAGTCTATAAAGTCTCCTTCCAACTAAAGTCACAGGTCAGTAGGTACAGTTTCTCGACGTTGGCAGGGGTCTCCCCATGGCTCCTCGCTTCCAGGGCTCAGGATTCATCAACAGCATCCAGTGGTGGTAGAAGTAACTCAGCACTGGCAGGGGTCTCCACGTCGCTTCTTTAGCTTCAGAGGTCTGCTTCCATCAGGATAAGGCCTTGTCGTTTCTCCTCCTGCTCCTCCAGCTCCTCGGATGCTGCCATCTTGTCTTGTCCATAGTTCTTTATTTCAGAGACTGACTCCCAACAGCTGGGGAGATGGCCTCTCTTCTCCGCAAGGGAAATATCGTGAGATTTCCCAGAAGTCTGAGGAGAAAGCCATGCCTACACAGAGGCCTCATTGGCTACTCAATGGCTATCTCCAGCTTGGCAGGCTAGACTCCACCCTTACATCTCAATATGAAACTGACATCTCGAAAACATGACCACCACACACCCCATAATGCAAATGCCCCATGAGACACATTTTGAGACACTTATCTAAAACATCTGGTAGACATAGAGCATTCAAGGCCTATGGCAATCTAAATACCAATTATTTTATCTCAGCTTGCCACTTGCTACATTCTTCCACCACTTTGTTCTCCGAGTTCCCCAGCTGAGTCACCTCTACACCTGTTCCAGCCCCATCCTGGAGTGCTTTCTCCTCTTCTGCTGGCTGCCCCGACGCCACTTGAAATGTGCCCTTTGTATTTCAACATGTGCACTAGTTCATTATAGTACTTACAGTTTTTTGACTATGCTTTATGCTTTGCATTTTATAAGACTCTTGGTTCATTTGACATGTCATAGACTATAGTCTAAAAAGAGGACACTAAATCCACTGTACTGAGTGAAATCTAACTCAGTGGGACCTAACAGGACCCAAGTTAGTTGAACTAACTGTATGATGGAATTTTTATGGGATCTCGTAGCTTCATCTTTCTCTTAAGTAGTGTTTGGTGGATGAGGATCACAGAGGTTATGGTTAACAGCCCAGTGTGTTACCCACTACACCACAAGAGCTCTGTAAATTACAGTGTAGTGAGCTATTTTCATATCTTCTCATTGAGTGGATTACTATTTTCTTTCAACTTTAAAAAGTTAAATTAATATGAGTGTTCTTTAGAAATTGTGGAAAATTTTAATTATAAGATGATAGATTTTTTCCATGATTAAAAAAAATTCCTCTTAAAGTACTTGCACCATGCTTATATCTGGTAACTCAAGATCTTCATATTATAATACAGAGGGAAATTTTTTCTAAAAGATCTAACTACAATGTGCACACCTTAGAAGGAATCTAGAATATGTGAATATTGTATTTTCTTGTGTTTACCTTGGAATGAACTGCGTTGCTCTTTTCAGATCCTGAATGACTTGCTGGGGTGATGAAAGCAGTTGGTTCTCCTGAAATACCCAGAGGATTGTCCCTCAGCAACCAACTACCGGAGTACTACTGCCAGACAGACATCGCCTGCCCATCTTCTAAGGGAGTGTCCAGGATTGAAGAGAACTGTCTTGCCCAACAGAGCTGCATACTTACCTCTCTGACGCAGCTTCTACCAAATGAACTATCCACGCAGGAGATAAAGACTTAGCCCTCTGGCCCCAGTGCACTGCAGCTCTGAAAAGTCATTGAAGGTACAGAAGTCCTTGTTCAGCCAGCTGAGACTCCTATTGAGACTTCTTTGCAGCTTGACTTTCTCTTGTTCCTGATCTTCCTTCCTTCTCTTCTTTTCTACATGCAGTGACAACTAAGGACATTCACCAATCAAAAATTTCCATGCTAATTTATTTCTCATAACCTGTTGCTCAGGGACTCTTTCACCAGGTATGGCATTTACCGAGCGAGAAAGAAGACTTCCTTCCCAAGGAACATGAGAGTGTCACCAGCATGGTTGTTTTTTCCAGATCTCTGTTCAAACAGCCTCTATTCACCGACAGACCCTCCGGACGAACCTGCCAGAAATAGCTGCCCCTTCTTTGGCGCCATCACAATAGGTGGATGGTGTCTTCATTTTGAAGCATAGCAGTTGTTACTATCTGAAATTATTATGAGTTCTATTTACTTATTTGCAGTTGAGCTCCCTAGAAAAAGACGTGAGATAAAAGGGTGAGGACTTTCTTTTATTCATTATTTTAGTTCTAGTGCCTCGAAGAGCTAGATAAAAGATCAACACATATTAAATGCCCAAAAACGTTCAACCTTATTCAATGGATGAAATACTTTTATAGCTAAATCAGACCCTTCACCAAACTAAATTATTTTACCCCTCGCGGGAAATCACTTGTTTCTTATTATGAACGAGTTTAAGATGGGTAGGAGGACTGGTAAGAAGTCCTGCTGGCTGCTCATTTAGACTGCCGTTCAAAACCCCCACTCTCCTGAAGAAAGATGAGGTTCGCTGCTCCTGTAAAGATGGGTCGTTTTGGAAACCCCCGGGGCAGTTCTCCGTTCTATATAGTTCACTGTAAGTTGGAGCAGACTTAATGGAATAGGCTTTTTTTCCCCCCTCAGGGATGGGAGAGGGGTTTAAGCAATCCTGGTGATACAGTGGTTAAGGCGTTGGCTGTGAACTGAAAGGCAGGGTGTTGAATTCACCAGTCCATCTGCAGGAACACATTTTGGCCATTTGCATCTGTCCAGTGTACTCCCTTGATGATCTTACTAGGGCCGTTTTACTATGCCCTAACAATAAGCTCCTTATGAGTTGGAAAGCCAATGGGTGTTTTCTTCTGCTTTCTGACATTTAGTTTGTTTGCTTTCTGTTTAATACTAGGAGCTGACACATTTTCTGGGGGCGGGGAGGGGGGGGTGAATGGGAGGAAAGTCATTCTAATAAGTGAGATAGTCATGCTCTAGCCAAATTAGCAACTTTGCAACAAATGGTTAGCCTGGAGTATGATGGATCACAATCTACTGTGGTTCAGGACATTTAACAGTGTACTATGACATTAAATTCCAGAGGGGGAGCCCTTTGAAAAATCCATGTGTAGACTCCCACTGTTGAGGCTGCAGCTGTTCTGCGCAGTGGCAGAGAGATGTTCACCAGAATTTTGAACTCTGTCTAACAAGCCCCTCCAAGCTTGTGAACTCCCTGCCGTTTGCCTGTTAGCCTCCTGTCTGGCAGAAAGGCTATGGCTGCTGGGCTGACATTCATCACTGAGAGTTCTGGCCTGGTGCTGCCACTCCCAGGCCAACATGCTCTCTCCAAAGCAGCATGTCGGAGCACAAGACAGAAGTTTGTCTCCGGGGTGGCAAGGCGTTCAGGGGAGGAGGACAGCTATTAGGAAAGAAGAGAATTTTTTCTTCCAAAATAAACAAAAATCATAGAATGTATTCAAGATCGTCTACAAAATAGTCCCTAAAACAGAACACTTTTAAGATTAATCTAGACTAAGAAAAGAAGAGAAATATATTTGGGGCTGGTATTAGTAAATGAGATATTTTTCTTAGAGAAAATAGCAAACCCCGAAATAATCACTTCCAGTATAGGTACCCTCTGGCGAAATTTCTGCTAACTTTGGATTTAATACAGCAATATACTAGGCAACCTAAGAATAAAAGCAAGAACATATCATTAGAAGTCAATCCTTAAACTAGGCGAAACTTAACACTAGTGGGATGCCTCCTACATAAAACAAAACAATAAACAAGTAAGTAATAACATGAGTTATAGCTAATATGAACATTATGAGAAATATTCAGCAAATGTTTATAGAGTGCCAGCTCTGCACCCACTATTATATATACATTTCCTACTTGTAATCCTTCACACATTGCTGGGAGGCAGTTGCTGTTGCTTTCGGATGCACATGGTGAACTCAGAAGCTCAGAGAAGCAAGACAAGTCCTCCTGGGTTCTTGATGCGGTGACCCTGTTGCCCCTGCAGGTTATCGTTCTTCAGGTTCTCACTCCAGCAAACGGGCTTCCTAGCTTATGGGCCTTCTCTCTTGGGAAGGCAGCAAGAGTCTCCATACTGTCAGGAATTTCTCATCTGATACTTCCTACAATTGAAATCTTCTTCCTCTCTGTCTCTCATCCATGCCTTCACCTTCCCTGGTCCTGGCTTAAGTATTTCTTTTTCAGGAAGGTTTTTTCCAGCTCTTCATTCTCCTACCTAAGCCTAGAAGTCACCAATACCAGGCTAGTTAAGCACTGAACTAGTAGGCAACATGTTTTTAGATCAGACACCTCCATGAAGGAAAACTCTCATGGTCTGTTTCTGAATGATCACAGCATTGGGAGTCCTATGGGTCACAGGATCATAGTTCAAGGCTGAAATGCGCAGCATCACCATTAACTAGTTAGAATACACTCAGGACAAAGGGTTTATCTCTAGATAGCTAGGGAGGTCTAGGTTGAAAGAGAGAGGGAGCAGTCAACAGAGACCTTCAGGGACACAGAAAAGTGCATTTTAGATTAAAAATATTATAACTAAGTCTCAAGAAATATTTATGCATAATTATACAAAGATAATATATTTTATATGAAATGTAAATTTCACTGCCGGCTCCTCATTTTCTCTGACAAATCCATCACCAGATCCTGAACTTTGCATCTTCTTTAGTGTCCTTATAGCACCCTATACTTTTACTTTGAGTCATTCCTCCAATTGTAAGTGTGAAGTATTTGAAGACTTCTTTATGTAAGGCCTATCTCCCCTTGAACAGTGAGTCTGTAATCCTTCTTGTAACCTCAGTAGTTGGAACAAGATCTGACACAGACTAAGTACTCAGCAAATCAGACCGGAATAAATGATGACATCATGCCATTTCTGTAGGTGTGATTAAAAAGTCCACTATTTATTCTACCGCTCCAGACTGTAGGTTATAAAATATAGCTATCTGTTCTAAGAGACATCATCTATATTTATAAACATTTATTAGCTAATCCCAATCCCAAACAATATAATCGCTGGCAGGTCAGAATCCCTTTTCTGATCAAGCTAATTGCTCCATTCTCATCCTGTACATTTCTCACTAAGTTGTGGAAATGTCCTACATTCCATTCTATCTAGCAGAAATGTAAATGTGGTTCCCTGCAAGATCTGAACATGGCTTTTCTTTGAATGGAACATGGTCTCAATGCTGAAAATATGGCAACACAGTGCTTTTACTGGTTTTGTTCATGAACAAGAATTTTTAAGCCATGTAAGAATGATTTAGAGATTCTATAGCTTGCCAGAGGCTGAACGTTTCCAAATAGGCTTTTGCACAATGAGGTGTAAAGTTCACAGGCTGCTGTTGTTATGAGCTTTATATACACGACCTCCAGGAATTAATTCAGTAGCCAACCCTACGGTGTTGGATGACCAGGACTCACTGTGCGGCCATACACTTTGGTTAAACCTCTGATCGTATTTTTGCATAGATGCCAGAGGGGAATTAGGAAAATGTGTTTGATATTTTCTTCAGAAAAATTCTATGACAGAATTTTTACAGCTATGTGAAAGAGATAATTTCTTTTAGGGCAAGAACAATGGTTGAAAGCAAAGGAAGATTGTTGTATGCAAAAATTCTAGCCCCCATATCATCACCAAGAATATCTCCAACCTTTTCTCATCTGTCTATACAAATGAGCTACTCCAAATATTAATATCCATAACATGGTGACCACTGACTCTCTTCCTCATAAATAATGGGCCTCTCTTATTCCTGGACATTTCTACACTATGTTTTTCTATTCCCATTGAGGTCCCGCTCTCTGTCCATTGTGTCTTTGCAAGTATCACATTACTTAATAAGCAAGGGAAGCACATGCTTACTTGGGCTTACATATTAATGCATTATGAACAAGTTCACACTATTCACCCCCCTAAAAATGATGCTTCTAGGTGTGGTTAATACCATCTCTCTATGAATCCCATAGAATCTTCTTTCGGACACAGTCTACTTTTCAAATTACAATCCTGAAAAGAGACAATGTGCTCAATGTGCAAGATAAGCACATAAGTATCCTTCACAAACATCAATTCAGACTCACAGCAAACCCAGAAGACAGGGTAAAATTGCTCCTTTGTAGCTGTTTATGGGGATAGAAAGTCTCCCATTCTTTCAAAAAGCAGCTGGTGGGTTTGAACTGTTAATCTTGCAGTTAGTACCCCAAAAGCATTCTTAAGCACAGGCTTTCTTGTGCCTGTCTGTAATGTACAGGTTCACATGTTTTTCTCATCATGAAACTCATGCACAATTGTTCGCTAAAGATTAGTAAGCAAGCACAAATAGATCCATTTTTACTCTTGCTCCTTAGGCAATTGAACACTGATCTGCACCAGTGTTAAAATCATTTGGACTCTAAAATTCAAAGTGATTTCAGTTGGAATCAGTGCTTAGAACAGAGGGCTGGAGTTCTCCAGGTCAAAGACACTTTATTTCTTGATTTACACAGAGCAATTATTCATGCACATTGTGCTTTCTTGTTCCCATTTCATAAACAGTAAAATTAGTACTTGCTCTATTTACTTTGCATGTCTTTTTGAGAAAATGAAATGAGTTAATAAGTGTGAAAGCATATTAAGAAGGTTGAAAGTGCTAGACAGTTATATGAGATTTTTTTATGATTCTTTCTGAACATGATGCTACCTTGTATTATTAGACATCTATTTAGAAGGATAAGACCAAATATAAATCTACACATTCCAACACAAGCAGAAGATAAAGCTTAAAAGAAGTAATTCATTCATTTTGAAAAGATAAACCTATTTGGAAATTACATATGATTTGATTTGTTTTCAGATCTGAAACAGTCACCCATAACATTGCCTCTGGCCATAATTAATGTTAGAAACATAAGTCATTTATCAAATACATGCTGGCTAAATTATCAAGAGCATTTAAGATGAGATTATGTCCAAAACTTTTCCACTGATTGAGCAAAAATGAAACAACATGCTGGACCTAAAAGTACATGGCGTAGTTAAATTTAACTTTTTACAGTTTTATAAACAAAGTTTCTATTGACAACACATTATATCATCATCATCATGATCAAACTTAATGCCATGAGAGAATTGGGAAGAACCCAAACATTCTCCTCTTTTGTGCAAATGGAAAGAGAGAAGACTAAGGAGAAGACAGATCTCCTTAGTAGATTCCTAGCAGATAGGAGAACACAGCACAACTCTCCACTGACCTAGCTCATCATTTTTTTGCACCTCTTACTCCAATGCCCGGGTGCTACATACTTATACGAGCTTCTCTGTTAGTGA
Source organism: Nesogale talazaci (assembly GCA_004026705.1). Lineage (NCBI taxonomy): Eukaryota > Metazoa > Chordata > Mammalia > Afrosoricida > Tenrecidae > Nesogale > Nesogale talazaci. Next base: position 7,767 of record PVJH01019343.1, on the reverse strand, counting down.
AAAGGTAGGGGCTTTGGACCCATCCAGCTGCTACATGGAAATACCATCTGGGCACCTGTTTCCATAAAGATTACAATCAAGAGAACACTATGGGGCAGTCCATAATGAATTAAAATTTACTCAAGCATACAAAACAACTTCTGGGTTTAATACGAATTATAATCAGCACTAATAAATTACTGCATAAATGGTGAACTAGACAAATTAAATACAATATATTCAGAATAAGCAATGCAATATTTTGGAATTTGACAGGAAAAGTGTGTTGTGTCTTATGATGAGAGTAGAGAGGTTCAATTAGAGACATAAGAAAGACCTTTATGATACTTTAAATCAGGTTGATTCATTAAACTATATCAACATTTATTAAAGTCTTAGAATAAACCCTTGGGAGGATTCATAGTTAATCTGAGGATAACTTGAATAAAAGAAAAATACTATGTGTACAAATATGAGGTCCCAAAAACTATGTGGTAAAATCTAACGAAAAGGTCATGAAACTGGAATATTATGCATATCTACACAACAGTGACAAAACATCTCATGGATGAACTTGGAAATCAATATACTGTTTGAAGTTAGGCAATCACAAAAAGACATATATTATGAGTCCCCTACTCTAAGGATAAACACCAAGAAGCAATGCTTCTGCTCTTATGTCACATAAATTTGCAATCCAGTCTCCAAAACCAAATGAATATCAACACCCCATCCCCACCCCATTCGGTGGAAATAGTAAAACCACTTAGAGAGAGGAGAACGCAAATCAGCTGGGATGACTCCTTCAAGAAGGAGGAAAAGACGAAGGTCATTTATTCACTACCATCTTTAAGATACGGTCATCCAAATCAACAGACACGCCTACAAGAGAGATAAGCAAAACCTCCTGAAAGTCAAGTCAAGACCACAGGAGAGAAACATGTTTGTTTTGGAGAAGGTCAGTGGGTAAGTGGGGAGGAGCAATTTTCCATTATGGGGGAAAGGGGGAAACTTAACGATACTTGTATATCACAAGGGGAGAATAATCCTGGTACTTTTTTCATAAACAGACCCTTTTGATCTAGCTCTTAGTGAAGAACAATGAACTACTGGGGATTTAGAATATGCCTTTGAATCACGAGGAATATAGAATCTGTTTCATCAAGGCACAGAACACCCTTCATAGGCCATACCAGAAAGACTTGATGTAGAAAACCAACTGGGTGAACTGACCTTTACCACAAATTCACCTGTGGCCCCAGAATTTAGGGCTGAAGCTACATAGTGTGAGAAGAAGGAGATAACTGCTACACCAAGGTTATGAAATTAGCATTTTGAGGACTTTCATTTGGCTTTCTTGCTTTGAGGATGCCCAATGAAAGATGGCCCAGGACCACCATATCTTTACTATTTTAATACCCTCCTTGCTTTGCTATGACATGTACTAATCTTATGGACACGGTGCTGCCTTTGTGAATGAATGTTACTGTAAATTTGCTGTATCATCAAACCCCATTGATCCTGTAACTAGTATTCAGTTATATAAGAATGCAATCTATACAAATGAACAATTCATGTAATAGGATTCAGAGCTGGCCTACAGTTTAATTTTCATTTTTCAACTGTGTTTAGTTCTCAACAGTGTGTTAAATTTTGTCAACAGATAAATTTATGACCCATCAATAGAATTACTCTATGCCTAGAGATCTATTGTATAACAATAATGAGGCTTCTAAAGGGAACCCTAAATGTATGTAAACCATAGATGTGTGAATGGACTTTTGTACTTGCACCTAAATCTTGCCCCAATCTAAGAATAATTAGTTCTTATGATAATTAGTTTTTATAATTAGTTCTGCTTGATGCTTGCCTTCTGTGGTGAAGAAAGTAGATGGTGCCTGGCTATCAAAAAAAAATAGTATCTAGGATCTTAAAGATCTGTCTTCCAACAGACAGCTCTCTAAAGAAGGCATTGACTAAGTCCACATGGAAGGATCAAATCATGGATTATAAATAATAATCAAAATCCAAATGCCAGAATGATATCAGAGCTTAAATTGCGAACACCTGCTTTGCATGTGGGTATGGATAATTGTGGAACCCTAACATCTGCTTTCAGGGTCTCTGCATAGATTATGCCTCTGGTAAATTCCTTCTGTCCATAATCAAGGGATGTGAGTCACCCTACTTTCGGAGAGCATTGCGAAGTTTATTGTGGTGGATGTAGTTTGAACTGAAATACTTATCCTTTGATCTTCCTTTTAGCTCATTTAGAAGCAGTTTCATATATTAAAAGAAAAAAGTGAAGAGGAAATACACATGGATTGAGCCTCCAGGAAGTCCCCTGATTCCATGCACCAGGGAAGTGAATATCTTGCAGCATGCAATGGAAAGTGGATTATTGCAGAATAAGTTACTATATACACTCGTGCATAAGTCAATGTTTTTCAACACATTTTAAAGGCAGTTTTGTGGTAAGATTAGGTGCCTTGGCTATTTTGGGGTAGGCTTATACTCAAGTATACATGGTGCAATAAAATAAAAAACTTTATCATTTGATTTTCCTTTGGGCTCATTAAACTTTTCTAGTTCTGATATCTTCTGCTTTCCTGTGAATTGCTTTTTTTAATTTATGTTTTTATTATTATTGGTTCTTTCTGTTTTATCTGTTTTGGTCTTTTGTCTGCTGCTTCTTTGCATGCTGTTCAGTCCATGAAACCCAAAATGGGTGGATCTACACATATAATGGCTGGGTTAATGGCTTATTAGTAGTGTGTGTGTGTGTGTGTGTGTGTGTGTGTAAGGAGGGAGGTGGTAGTGATGGGAAAGAGTTTAGAGGGAAATGTGGAGCTGGTAGGAGTGGGTGCAGGAAGGAAGAAAATATCCAGGGTAGTGGTGATGATTATGCAACTCTTTATGATATGACCTAATTATTGGAGTGCACATTATGCAAATTATATGTCACTAAAATAATCATAATTTTTAAAGGTAATGAAACATTCCCAAAGCTTTTCAATGTAATGCAAAAGTAAGCCATTGTATTTTTCAACAAATATTTATAGAATATTTTACATATAAAATGATCTGCCAAAATAAAACAACATACTGCCTCTGGCAAATCTGCTGCACAAGAGCTCTTTAATGGGAGGAAGAAAGCAAGGATGTCCATTGAGGTATAACGTTCCCTGGACCCAAGCCTTAGAATAGTCATATGCATGTGAAATTGAACAATGAGCAAAAAAGACTGCAGGTGAATTGATGCACTTGAATTATGGTGTTGGTGAAGAATATTAAAAGTATCACAGATTTCTTTAAGAACAAACAAATGTGTCTTGGAAAAGGTACCGCTGCAATGTTCCTACCAAATGAAAATGGGAAGACTTCATCTCATGTACTATGGACATGATATCAGGAGAGAAAGTTTCTAGAAAATGGCACCATGGTTTGTAGAGTCGAGTCAACAGAAAGAGGAAACTCTTCAGTGTGATAGGTGGCACAGGGGCCGCGGCAGGAGGCTCAAAGAGGACTTTGGGCCATAGTGTCAGATCTGGCAGTGTTTCATTCTGTGTTACATAGGATTTCTATGGGTCAGAATGGCCTCAATTACACTTAACCACACCACAACAATTCATATTAACTAGTTACTGGGTATGGAGTAAAAAAATATATAAAGAATTCTTAAGGAGCTAATTTTCAAGGAGAATAATTTAAGAATGCAGAATCTACATGAGGAAAAAATTTAAGTTGTTATTTGAAAATTATTGGGACTTGAATAATATTTCACTGAGAAAATAATATTGAGGAGTTTGAACACTAAAACATAAAAACTAAACAAAATCCTAATCTATATTATAAAGCACTTACTTAAATAAGAATAATATGCTTTTGGAATGATATGTAGATGTGTTAGTCCAGGTAGACTAGAGAAACAAGTTCATAGACACACATATGGATATAAGGGAAAGAAGAATGGAACCTTGAGAAAGCATCACAACCCAGTCCAGTTCAAAGTCATAAGTCTGATATTAGCCCATATGCCTGATACCAGTCTATAAAGTTTCCTTCTGACAATGAAGTCATAGGCCAGTGGGTGCAGAATCCTGGCACTGGCAGGGGTCTCGCCATGGCTCCTTGCTTCCAAGGGTCAGGGTCCATCAACAGCATCCAGTGGTGGTAGAAGCAACTCAGCACTGGCAAGGGTCCCCATGTGAATTCTCCAGCTTCAGAGATCTGGTTCCACCAGGGTAAGGTCGTGTAGCTTCTCCTCCTGCTCTTCCAGCTCCTAGGGTGCTGCCATCTTGTCTTCTCCATAGTTCATCATCTTAGAGACTGACATCCAACAACTGGGGAGTTGGCCTCTCTCCTCCACAAGGGAAATATCACGAGATTTCCCAGAAATCTCAAGAGAAAGCCTGCCCACACGGAGGGCTCATTGGCTACTCAATGGCTATCTCCAGATTAACAGGCTAGACTCCACCCCTAGACTTCCAATCATGAAATTGACATCGAGCACATGACCACCACAATAAATATAGAGGGACACTTTGGAAAAGAAATTCTTTTGTGTCATTCAGCCTCAAGGAGCCATAATTAATGTCAGGATATATTCAATTTCTTTCTAAATTTTTATTAAAAGTAGTTGCACTAAGTAATCTGACAAAAATTTAAAATACTATATAATGTTATAAAAATCATGATGCTAAGAAAGGAAGCTGGTTGAAATGGAACACTAGAAGAAATATGTGTTATCTACATAGCATCACTTGGTCTTCTTAAAGACATTTAGCAGACTATTTGAAGTTATGCTTTTTTTAATTTTAAATATATAAATTCATAGCACACACAGTACTTTTAGAAATAAGACAATAAGTTAAAATATCAGTATGGAATATTGGGCATGTTAAACTCATAAAATTGAGTTTGTTTGCTTAAGTAGAGTATCTTTTGTTTTTAGCATTCCTTAAAATAACCTTTGAAACCTTTTTTTATCTGTCTATAAAAATCAACAGTTCCATAAAATAAGTCACATCACATTACAAAGCATTTATGAATAAATACTAAAGTATTTTAGCAGGACAAGACAAAAATTAAATTGTAATATATTGCTTTATGTATCACCAATAGAAGAAACCTACCTTTACCAAATCCATGACTACTTCACATTTAATATATGAGAGAAGCAAAAATAAAAGGGAAATTCAAAAATTATTGCTACACACCATAGAAATCGTTGTTAAACAGAAATATCAAAATGTGAAGCTATTGTTTCTTGACATATTCTCATCTGGTTGTATGCATCTTTCAAGCCTTTATTTCCTTCTCTACCCCTTCCTAAAAGAAATCTGCACTCTTACGGGACAGTTTTCAGTATTCTCAAGGGATTCAAATCATTTCCTTGTTAATGTTCTTTATGCTTGGAGCATAAAAAGAAGTCTGAAGAGGCAAAATTAATCCATTGGGTGGATGGGGTAGTTTTCCAGTGAAAGCCATTTTCACACTGCCTCTGCCACCCTTATTCTATATCTCATTTACAGAAGAAATTCACTCTTAACAATCACATAGCTACGAAACAGTGTATGAAAAACACATGGAAATGGAAGGGTACGTTTCAAAAGTGCACTACTTCAAAATCATAGAGTGTATTACAAAATCATAGACTCTATTTTTTAATGAACAGGTATATTGTTGTGATGGGAAATAAATTCTAGACATAGCTTGTTGGTCTCCTCATCAATGCAGCTTCCAATTTTCTGGTTGCTTCATATTAAGCACCGTGATTGCTCTGAGTCATTGAGAAAAATCTATAAAAACTTGTCCCTTTCAAGTCTCAGAAAAAATAGTACCCATAATTTTCTGAGCTCACCCCTTGATCTGGAATTTAACTGGCCTAGAAAAGTCCTTTGTCCTCCATGGGTATTGAAATAGGAGTGCCATTGCTGATGTCAGATGGATCTTTGCTGAAAGCAGCAAATATCAGAAAGATATTTACTGGTATTTCATTGAATATAAAATGCGTTACACTATGTGGCTCATACCAAACTGTGGATAGCTTTGAGAAGAATGGGAATTTCAGAACACTTGTGAAATGTGGAACCAACATATGGATCACAAGGCAGTTGTGTAAACAGGACAAGAGAACCACAAATGGTGTGTATCCTTCCACCATGATTCTTCAACGTGTATTCTGAGCCAATAATCTGAGAACCTGAATTATATGAAAAATAGTGCAGCATTCGAGGAAATTTCATTGAAAATCTGTGATATGCAGATGGCACAACCTTCCTTGCTAAAAGTCAGGAGGACTTGAAGCATTATCAAGAATTGTAGAATCAGGCTGAATTACAACTCCATGTATAGAAAGCTAAGTGTATAGAAACAAATGTATAGAAGACAAAACTATAGAAAAAGCAAGTGGGCCATGTTAAGTTGAGAAAAGGTTGAAGCTGTCTAGGATTTCCTTGTGCTGGGGTCCACAATCCTTGCTCCTGGAAGCAGCAGTCAAGGTATCAAAGGAAGCACAGCATCGGGCAAGTCTGACACACAAGACCTCCGTGAAGAGTTGAAAAGGAAAGATGCTACTTGGAGGACAAAAGTGCAACTGATCCAAGTGCACGTCAAGTCCCCTTTGAGCTGTCCTTCCTATATCAAAGAATGTCTACATCAATACCACCCTGCGCATGCCCTAATTTATTGATCTCTGAAATCAAGCATGCTACCATGTGGTTCTTACTTGAATGAGAGGCAGGCTGGGAATCCTCAGTTCAAGTCTAACTTAGGCCAAAGATGGCTCTCTTAGTTCCCATAAAGATGTGCAGCCTTAGACACCCAAAGGGGCAGTTTTGCACTATCCCCTAAGATTGCTATAAGAACAAATTGACTTGCTGGAAGTCAATTTTTTTATTACGTCAAAGAATATACTAAGGCCAGAACAACAGCATTCAGTTTTGACTTTCATAAATATAATAAAATTTAATTGTTCCCCAAACCTAATGAATTCAAATTAAAATTCAATAATATATCAATTAGTTAGTGAAGGCAAAAATAATAAAATTAAAAAGCTAAAGAACTCTATTGTTTATTTTCAGAGACAGGCTGAGATTTGACTTGAGATTTGATCTAGAAACAGACATTATACATACCAGAGGAGCTAGAGCAGTGGGAAAAAAAATCATCATCATCTCTTAACTAAATTATATATACACACACAAAAGGGTTTTAAAACATGTTTGGGGAAAATTGAATTTAAATATAATATTTTATAAGGACTTTTTGAAATCTCTTCACAGATACAAAAGTCAACATGAAAATTTAAAACCTTAGGTTGCTTAGCTATCTTTTCTCATACTTATAAATTTATAATCCATCCATTCATACACTCGCTGAAAATACCCATTTTAGAGCACCCAAAACCATGTATTTTAGATATTTATATGAAGCAATGAAATCCAGCATAACTACAGATTAGGGAGTGTTCTGTGTAAAAATTTGTGCAGTGAACTAACATCAAATCCAAATTAAGCCAACTAGATTCCAGAAAAGTGTGTCACAGATGGTATTAACATAAGGTTTACAAAAACTCAAAATGCAGTATTTTTACAAACATACTTGTTTCCAATTTTATTTAAATAAATAAGTTTTGTATAGTTTAATGTTTCCCCACCAAAGTTTCTTTCAGAACACAAACAGCTTTTTCTCTTCAGGCATCTCCCAACCCTAGGATTAAGTATCTGAAATGTATACTGTGGAATCTCCAAGATTTCTGTAATTGTTACAGCTTGTAGAGAAACT
>PVJH01019342.1:0-43005 GCA_004026705.1 Nesogale talazaci | reverse complement strand
TCCACCTCCACCTCCACCTCCACCTCCACCTCCACCTCCACCTCCACCTCCACCTCCACCTCCACCTCCACCTCCACCTCCACCTCCTCCACCCTTTAATCCTCCTTTGCCGTGTTTGTCATGGACGCCCCCTTGTTTAGCATCTGATGACACCTCCTATGCCTCAGCTACTTGTTTGAATGTCCTCTCTGCTTCCCCCTTATTCTCAGGATTTTTATCAGGGTGCCATTTCAGTGCCAACTTACGATATGCTTGTTTAATATCCTCGGGTGAGGCATGCCTCTGCACACCTAGCACTTCATGGTAATCCACCAGGTTTTAACAGATTGGTGGAACAAATCTCAAGGAGGTTGGCAGCCCGCGGCCGGGAGGAGGAGAGGCCGGGCAGTGGGGCCGCGATCTCCTCTGAGGTCCGGCGCGGCTGGTGCTGGTGGAGGCGGCGGTGATTCCTCGCGCTTTCCTTTCTCTCCCTTTCTCCAGCCAATATGCTCTCCCTTAAAAAACAGAAAAAAAACTATAGAATTGGTGTCTGCAAGATTCTAAAAGAAAACATAGAAAGAACCGGCATACATTAGCAAGATTACTTTAGTTGGAAATGATAAGCTGTAGGCGTCAAATGTTGCACAACCTAGTGCCTAAGTGATCGACACACATCCTTCCAGGGGGAAGAACAACAGAAACCACGGGGGAAGGGAGACAGTGGTTGGTGTGAGAAATGAAAATAAAAATTTGGGCTGAGCCCTGGTGGTGTAGGACTGCGGCCCACGAGCGGCGGCTCTCAGGAGCAGCACTGAGTAGGGCCCACAACCACCAGAGGCAGTGATGCCCTCCCTGCCTCCAAAAATAAAATAATAAAAATGTATAATCTATCAAAGGGCCGGGGGGGCGGGGACGGAGGAAAAAGAAGAGCTGATACTAAGGACTCCATAGAAAAGTAATTGTTTAGAAAAGAATGATGGCAATATGTACAAATATGCCTGATGCAACTGATGTAGGGATGATAATAAGAATTGTAAAATCAAATGATCAAAAGAAAGAATTAGAATTAAAAAAAAAGATTTAGCATGACCTATAAGGAAGAGTTAATCTTAAGAGACCCTGATGAGTTGTGGAGGATTGGAGACTCGGGGGCAATATGGGCTGAGCGAGATGTTACAAACTGGTGGCCCACAGGTTGACTTGGGCCCACTTGTTCTTAACACGAAACAAACTTTTATTGGCATATACTTCCATGTCACACAGCTTAATCACTCAGCCACATAAAGACAAGAGCATTTTCTTCTTGTACTCTTTGTTGCTAGCTCTCCATTTCTCCCCTGCCTCCTCCGCCACACTCTTGGGTAGATACTCAGTTTCTCTCTGTAGATTTACCTATCCTGGATTTCATATGCCAAAAATCATATTAAACAAAAAGCAGCAATGATGACAACACAAAACAGTCAAACCTCTGTTGGAAAGAAAGTAGAAAATATTAAAAAGTGAAACAATTTTTAAATGGTTCAAAAGGAGAGAAAATAATGTGTTACAATTTAATCTAACCATACCTGCCATGTTTCAACAAGCTGATAGAGCACTGGAGGCACTTACTTGTCTATGCTAGGATATTTGGGAGACAGCTGCTTGGCCCACTGACTGGTGGAGATCCATATTGGTACCGATTCCGAAGACAGGTGGCTCAACAGAATGCTCGAGGTGCAGAGCAGTAACACTGAGATGGCTTACCAGCATGATCATCCAACAAGGGCGGTAACAGTCCGTGGACAGGGAGTTGTTGCCAGAGGTTCAGGACAGATTCGGAAGAGCATGCCGAACGATTAATATAATTGCCGGTGTTAAAATGACTCTTGGCTGAAAGCAAAGAATACTGGAAAGATGTTTACTTGTGTGTTATTGACTATGCCAGGCTCTCAGCTGTGTGGATTATAACAAACTATGGATAAACTTGAAAAGGATGAGAATTCCAGAATGCTTCATTGTTCTCTAGAAGAACCTGTCCATGTAAAGGCACTTGTGCTGTTAGAACAGGGGAACACGCTTAATCCAAGTGGGGACTCTGCAGATGGATTTGGGGCTCTCACTGTTATCCATAGCCTTCTGCAAACCAGTCGTTCACGAGTTAAGCTCTAAAATGATTCCTTCATTTTATTTGGATCTTATTATTTATAACCCTGGGACCACACAAGTTGGTGTGCTTCTTCGATGTGGACTTAATTGATGGCTCACTTGGATGGCTGCTTATTTTAATCCAAGCCTTTAACACCCTTGGGCACCATCTGTTTCTTCCCCACACTTTGCTCTAACACCCATATCTTCAGGGATCTCTTCCCGAGGAGGAGCATTGATCAGAACTGATTGCTTTTACATTGGAGCTAGAATTAAGTTCAAGTCTGAAATCTATTCATGTATCTATAGTTAACATATGCCACTTGTTCACTTTAGATACATAATTATCATTTTATGATAGAAAACATGATTAATCACCTCCCTGGCATTAGGCTATTCTAACTGTGTTTAACTTAGCCAATAGTATAGAATTTGAAACATTTTTGGGAAAAGGAAACTACACAAATACAGACTGGCTTCAGAATTCAATTTGTGAATTATTTATTTGTACAGATTAAATTCTCAAGTGACTGGGCACTATTTTCATGAACGACACTCATTTACCAAAGCAGAACATTGCCGACCAGACTGATATGTGTTGTCAGAAAATGAGGAGAGCATTAGAATAGTAAATGTGTGGTGACCTCAGGCCACGCTTCTTTGTGCGTCCTCAAAGCTATGCGGCCCCTGCCAATCCCCTCGCTCTGTGGTGGCGGTCATCTGCTTCCCGGGGAACATGTCAGGTCCTTACAGCTGCTGCAGGTGAATCCGAGGTAAAGCCCAGTTTGCTTAGTGGAGTTTCTACCTTGAAATGTCCCCTGCCAGCCTACCTGGAGGTTGGGGACAGGGCTCCTGATCCTGTAAGGACTTCTTGCCAGTTTAGAGGGTGGCTGGGGTCAAGGCCTGGTCACATAAGGAATTGCTGCAGGCTTGAGAATGGCAGCGGTCAGAACACTTCACCCAGAGCAAGTTCCTGCAGACTCAGACAGCACCTAGGCTTAGGGTGCCTGGTTCCGGAAGGAACACCTGCCAACCCTGGGCGTGACGGGGGCCACACACTCCTCAGGCACTGAGCATCCTACTGGCATGTGTGTCCGAAGGAGGCTGTGGCGTGCACCAGACACCTCCTCCATCAAGGTGTATCTCTGATCTCAGAAGGAGCAGCTGATCCTGCAGGGTATGTGTGTGTCCAGCTGTCGGAGGGTGAGGGTGGGAGCTGGCCGCACTTCTGGTCACTAGAAGCATGAGAGGAACAGAGGGAGGAGCCAACCTTTCTGGTTGCTGTCGTCAGTGACGCAGTCCTGCTGGGGTGAAGCCCCATTATTAGAATGCCTGGTCAGGATGCTGCTAGCAAACGTTTCAAATGGTGATTCTCTGTCCGGCTAGCTAACAGTGTACTTCTGTTTCTTTGTTCAGTTTTTATATAGCTTCCTCTCGTCATTGGTGTCGGACCACTTCTTTATCCTTTTCCCTGAAGCTCAGAGTTCCAGGATTATCATCTTCAACGTCATTTAGTCTTGCATGTCATTGTTCTTGCAAGTGTAGACAGCTTGGCTGCCGACTCGGCTGTCTTGCTGGAAGTCTCCCCACATACACTTTTTGGGATGCCTCAGTGTGTTGATAAAAATAATTTGTTGCACTCTTTTCCCACTGCTCCTCTGCCTTCAGCAAGGCCATGCTGCAGTCCCCTCTCCCCCCTCCCCCCTCTCTCTTTCTACCTCAAGTCCCCACATGTAGGGATACAGTCCGGTATTCAGTTAACTGTAAAACCTGAAGCGTCATCTATCCTTTACAAAAAAAACTCTTGTGTCACACACACACACACACACACAAAGAATTTGTTGCAAAGAATATAATGCAAAGGAATTCCTGTAGAAACATGGCCTCCCTTATTTTCTGAAAAAAAGACAAAGACTGGTATGTTTGGTCAATGTCTACACGGCCAAGTGGGTTGGAAATGCCTAGTGCCTGATCCCTTGGTAAGGAGCTGCACTCCTGCTGCCAACCCACTCGCACTCGTTTCCCCGCTTGCCTGGCCTCTGCTTGGGTCTGAGTGTGCTACCACAGGCCAGAGAGAGGAGCTCAGTAGAGGACAGCCGGGCCTGTGGCTGCCGAGCTGAGTGTGGCAACATCCTATGGGACAGTATCGAATGGTGCCCGGTGGGCTTTTCAGTGACTGCTGTATGGGAAGGAGAACACCAGACCTTTCTTTCGAGGCACCTCTGCGGAGGCAAACCTCCAACGGCTGGTAGTGTTCATCATTTGCACCACCCAGAAACGCCTATGATAGTTGTTGTCATGAATAAATGGGCTTCCTGGCCTCAGAGTCAAGTCTGCTTAGTGTGCAAAATCCATTTGCACAGTTCCCACGTGGAATCAGCCTCTGGGGAATGCCCTGTGGACACAGTTGAGAGATGTGATAGCCTTGCTGTCTGGCAGAGAGAGCACTGCGAAGCAGATTATGGCAGAGGCACTCAGGCTACAATGTAATCCCTTCACATTGGATCTCCCTTTTGACTCGTTTTAAAATCATCTCAGCTTTTAATACTTTCTCCTTTCTTTATTGAGGTTTTTCTATTTTTTCTAGTCAGGGTGGCAGAGTTTTAAATTTTTGTTTGTTTGCTCTCTGATTATATTTTGTATGGTGTTCTGCATCTGAAATTCAGGATAAGCAGGTCTCTAGAGACAGTAACTGGATAGGGACATGATGGGGAGAAATAGGAAGCTAACAACATTGAATACAAGAAGAAAATGTTCTGAAATAGATTGTGATGATGACAACACAAATCCTCTTACTATGATCAAATGATTCAATTGTATGATAGTTGAGATGCACAATAACCTGTATGATCATGAGAGGTTGAAGCAATCAGATTATTAGGCATCAAAGAACAAAATATAGCATCATAAATGAGGGGGAGTGCAGATTGGGGACCCAAAGCCCATGTGTAGACACTTGGACATCTTGGGGAGGAGACAAGCCAGTCAGGGTGCAGTACAGCAACGATGAAACATACAACTTTGCAGTAGTTCCTAGACGCTTCCCCCTACCTGTCCCTACTATCATGATCCCAGTTCTATTTTACAAATCCAAGTAAACCAAAGAATGTACACTGGTACAGATAGGAACTGGATTCCCAGGGAATCCAGGACAGATGATCTCTTTAGGACTAGTGCTGAGAGTGTGGGAGATACCGGCATACCAGATACCAGGAGGGTGTACAGAAAGTGGGGTAGAAAGAGGGCACCAATTACAAGGATCTGCATATGCCTTCTCCCTGGAGTATGGACAATAGGGAAGTGGGTGAAGGGAGACGCCGGACAGTGTAAAACATGACAATAATAATTTATAAGTTATCAAGGGTGCATGAGGGAGTGGGGATTGGGAAGGGAGGGGGAAAATGAACTGATGCCAGGGGCTCAAGTAGAAAGTGAATGTATGATGGCAACAAATGTACAAATGTTCTTGAAACAATGGGTGTATGTATGGATTGTGATGAGTTGTATGAGCTCCCAATTAAAAAAGGAAATAAATGAATATTAAGAAAAATGAGAAGTGGTAAGGCTAGGCTTTCAAACATTATTATTATAAAATCATGAGGGAGACGTGGTGCAGGAGTGACTGGATCAGTCTCCCGTGCCCTCTTTTCAGGCAGATTTCTGAAGCATCCGGGCAAATGGGCCTGTGGGGCAGGTGGTCGGGTGGTAACAGGGCTCTCCTGTGTGGGAGCAGCTACTGTTATCTGGGCCCTGGCACTGTGCTTCAGCCCTCTACTTGCATGTCCATCTTGGGCAAGGCTGACCCTTTCAGCTCTGAGGAGCTCAGATGGCTTAGTGCTGAAGCCTGGAGCTGCTAGCTGCAAGGTCCACAGTTAGGAACGCTAACACCTCTGTGGGATAAAGACGGGGCTTTGTACTCCTCTAAGGAAGTGGTCTTCAGAAATAAGAAAGAAAAAAAGAGTTGGTTTTGAAACCTCACGGGGGCAATTCCAGCCTGAACTCTAGGTTTGCTTTGACTCAGCACTGGCTCCATGGCAGTGACCATCCCACCTCGGGGGCCGGCCAGATCTGCCAGTATCGTGGTCAGTTCAGCTATGCTAACCGGAGAAGGCTTCTCTCAGGTTTCTCCATGCCTTCTGAAGGCTGTGGTGGGTCTCAGTAGGGCCCTGGTAAGTCACATAGGTAGATGAACCCTAAGCAATCTTTCTACGCCTTCTATGCGTCAGCCGAAGCTGATGGTGATTCTCTCTCCTTTTGTATTACAGGTATCTTTTGTACCTGCAAATTAAAAGAGATATCTTCCACGGTCGACTACTGTGTTCCTTTTCGGATGCAGCCTACCTGGGGGCCTGTATCATTCAAGGTGAGTGTGGCCCTCGCTTGCCCATCCTTTCTCTTGCCCTGGGCTGCCCAGAGGTGTCTAAAGAGCCTTGGTGGCCTTGAGCCCTCCCTTTTTCTCTACGTGTGCATCTCCTTTCCCTTTGACAGCAGGTAGGACTGGGTTGCTTAGCAACAGAGCCCCTGCTTTCCACCCCACTCCAGCCAGTGAGTCCTGGGGGAAGATTGGGCTGAGGCATTTGTAGCAAGAGTCCCCTGTCAGTAGGACTCAGGGTCTCTCTGAAAGTGCCGGGATTGTGGTTTTACAAAAGCTCTTAAAGGGTGTGAAGTATTTCAGTTTTAGGCCCAGACCATAAGTTGTGGGACCACATGGGCACATTGAAGGAAAGAAGATAGGTGCCCACCGAGGGGAATGACTCCCTGGAGATATGTGTGCTCGTGTATACAATATTTGATTTCTCAGTTAACCTAGCAATGCAATATGGGGAGATGTGGCACATTCAGTGTGCACTCAACTGCTAGCATCGAGGCTGTAAGTTCAAGCCCACCCAGTGGGGCATGGACTAGAGATCTGGCAATCAGCTTCTGTGACGATTATAACCTAGAAAACCTGATGAACCAATTAATGTATGGGATTGTCACGAGTTGAACATTATGTTGTGCAGTTATTTTGGGGTTTGTAGTTCATATGAGCAGCAGAGCTCCAGTTTCCAGATCTGTCAACATTCATTTGAACCTTACCTCCTCAGTTGCTTGGTGATTTTATCAGGAGGAAATGATTTAAGCTCCTTTATCACCATTTCTCCATAAGTGAGGATAGTAATGTCTCCTTGCCTGACTGTGTGGTAGTTTCATGAGGACCAGTCAGCATGTGCCCCAACAGAGTGGATTCTGTTGTTCTTTTCAGGGTTGAACAAGACCGGGGTGTCTGTGTGAGGGGGTGGGGATTAGATGTGGTCCACCTTCTAAGTACTGTGATTTGGGGGAAAGCAGCCTTCAGAACCTGAGGGAGCATATTGCCATGGCAACAGGCTTGGTGTGCTGGAACAATAGACTCCGGTGTCCCTGTGCCCCTGGGCCAGTTGGGAGGCATCTGGCTGCAGGGCCAGTCTGCAGGGACTCAGGGGATCCAGGCCTTGGTGGCATGCATACTAAAAACATGTTTATGAACTTGGAGGCAGAGACCCAAAGGGAGAGAGAAGTGAGGAGAAGCAGAAAGAGACAGCCAGACAGGGACAAGACAAAGTCAGACAGAGATGACCTAGTGAGCATGGTAACTTCCTGGTTCTGGAATCACACAGGGGCTTATGATGGGTCAGAAGCAGGTATAACCATGGTCTCTCTCCTGATGCCCAGGAGTCAGTCTTCACTCACTGCTTAGGAGAGGAGCACTCATTCTGTGGGGGAGTTCACTGTTGACCAACCCTGCCTGTGTCAGTCTGGGTAGACTAGAGGAAAGGGTTTATATACAAAAGGAATGGAACACTGAGAAAGCATACCAACCCAGTTCAGTTCAAAATCACAAGTCTGATACTAGCCCATATGCCCAATACCAGTCTATAAAGTCTCCTTTCGATTCATGAAGTCATAGGTCAGTGGGTGCAGAATCTTGGCGCTGGCAGGGGTCTCCCTATGGCTTCTCACTTCCAGGGCTCAGGGTCCATCAATATCATCCAGTGGTGGCAGAAGCAACTCATCACTGGCAGCGGTCTCCACATGACCTCTCCAGCTTCAGAAGTCTGACTCCATCAGGGGAAAGCCATGTGACTTCTGCTCCAGCTCCTTCCACTGCTCGGATGCTGCCATCTTGTCTTGTCTGTGATTCATTGTCTCTCAGACTAACTCCCAACAACCAGAGAAGATAGCTCTCATCTTCAAGAGGGAAATATCGCGAAATTTCCCTGAAGTCTCAGGAGAAAGCCATGCCCACATAGAGGACTCATTGGTTACTCAATAGCTATCTCCAGATTAACAGGCTAGACTCCACCCCTACATTTCAATCATAAAATTAACATAAGCACATGACCGCCACACTGCCTGCCACGTGGGATGCTCTCGTCTCACCTTGAACCTTGTTGGCAGTTGTGTGGTCCTGGATCATTTCAGAGGATAAGCCACAGAACCCAGACCCACTGTGATCACGTTCATTCCCACTCAGAGTCAGCGACCCTCTGGAGGCTTCCTGAAGCTGTAGATCTCTATGGGGGCAGACAGCCTCCTACTGCTTCTCTCGCAGAGTGGCAGGTGAGTTTGAACTGCCACGCTTGCAGTTCCTAGGGATAGAGTACCCAGTGAGCAAGAGAAACACAGGCGTCCTTGTGCTTACTTGCTAATCCGTTGTGAAGACTTTCACAGGATTTTCACCACATCAAATCATGACAGCAGTACTGTGACTAGAAATGGGAGAGTTCTTCCTTCCATCTGTCTCCCAGTGAAGTCGCTGTTCCTGAAAGCAGCCTCCCCTACCTGCCAAGTGAAGGAACCTCAACCCTGCACAGTTGTCTCTCTTCACTGTGAAGATCACAATTCCTACTTATGGGACTCAACATGAACGGACACCTCAGACCAGATTTCAGAAGGCATTTAGGTATCAGTAAACTATTGACAATTCTCCAAGGACAAGCTCAATGCAACTCTCTTGTAGGAAGTTCTCAGTCGTGTTTTATGTTGGAAATAAAGCCACAGAGGCACCACTCAGAAGAGAAGAAAGTCCTATCTTCTCGCTCCTCACAATGACCAAGGAGCTCTGTGGGTCAGGTGCTACTCACAAGCTGCTCTGCTGGAGAAATAGGAAGCTGTCTGCTACAGGGCAGAGTCCAGCCGTGGCAACCCTCTGTAGTGTCAGTAGGAGGCAGAACTGACTTGATGGCCGTGAGTTTGGTGTCAGGGCTTTTGCAGTTCTCACTGACATTGTCCTCGATGCGGTGGAGAGAGAAGAACTGGCGATGAAGCATGGACCTCAACGACGGGCCTTTCAGCTCTCAACTGTGCTCCGTCGGTTGTGAATCGAGTGAAGAGTAACTTGGAAATACTCGGAATGACTGCTCCAGAGGCCCCTGCGATCAGTTAGAAATGCGGATGCGTAGCTGCTTTGTCAGAAGAACTTGCTCTTACAGAGAGTTATCAGCCACGTGCAGAAAATGATGAAGACGGATGAGGCAAGGTGAGCTCTGGCTGGCTTCCTGGTTGCTAAAGCTCTTGGATGGAACACGTTTTAAGCATCAGTATCATCTGAATGTATCAAAAAGCGTCCCCCCTACCCAGTTTCACTACTTTGCATACTGAACAAAATAAGCCTATTCAAAACATTTCAATATTATTGCAAAACAAACACGCACAATAATAGCACTCTCCTATCTCTTTTACTGACTGGCCTCTTTCCTGTTGTTGCCATAAAATAGCAATATGGAGGAATTCTTGTACTGGCCAACTCTTCTCCCTGATGTATTCAACCTCTAGGGATATTTTGGCTCTTTCCAAATAGTCTTCATAATATCACAGTGTTGTGAGCTTGGCACAGAATATGAAATGTACAATAGATGCTGGGAGAACAATCCAATTAGACTTAGAAGACATAAAATAAAAATCTTCATAGAAGCAAGCATGATGAGACCTCGACTCACTGAGTTTGGAGCCATCATCAGGAAAGACGAATACTTAAAAAAGAACATCCTGTTTGACACACTGTGCCTCATTAGCCTCATGAAGATGGCACAGGACTCAGTGATGATCCATTCTGTAATACGCAAGACAACCAAGAGTGAGACCTGACTTCCCAGAAATGAATGGGAACAAGTCGCTTCAGACGTGGTTTCTCCTGAAAACTCATCTGGGTTGCTTTCGCTGCTTATCTCATCCTTCCTGCACGCCAGTCTTCAACACAATACCCGGCTCGGTTGGCTGGTAGACATTTGCATCGGGAGTTACCTGGGTTGAGTGGTTTTACTTGTTGAGTTGTTATACTGTGCCTTTCCATGAATTTATAGTATTATGGGCATAGGACGCTGGGCCCTCTAATATCCCAGTGCGTGGCACACCAGGGACGCTCTAATAAATACATTAAATGAATCAGCGCCCTTGTTTGGGTTGCACCAATGTGTGCTTTCTCTCTGTACTTGGAAAGGAATGGTTGTCTACTGGAGAGGTATTCACTACCTCATTCATTTATGTGTTAAAATTTTCTCCAAATATTTAATAAGCAACACGGAAATCTAAAGCCCTGTGTAGGTGGGAAAAGAGCAGGCAGTGAATCATAGAAAGAAGCACGGAGTGTCCTTAGGAGGGACCCCCTAACTCACCAAGGGTGGGTCAGGGAAGGATCTTGGAGGAGTTGACACTAGGGACATAGCATCCTTATCTTGAGTTCTTGTGGACTGAAGTTTCTCCATTTGAGGGACAGGCCATTTCCCAGCATACCCCAGTCTACCCCTGATCCTTCACACCTGCCACTGTGAGAACCAAGGTGTGCCTTACCTACGCCTTTTCAATCGGCTCCTGCATGTGAAAGCTTGGCGAGAAAGCTTGGTGAGAAAGAAAGACGGAGGGACAACTGTTATATTCGAACTGTCTTGCCAAAGACCTCTGAACATACTCTGGACTTCCCAAAGTGTGAATAATCCATCTTGGAAAATGTAAAGCCAGAATGCGCATTGCAAGTGAGGATGGGGAGACTTCAGCTTGTTCACTGTGGCAGGGAAGACCCGAGAGCATAAGAAAATGACATTATGTTTGGTAAAGTGGAGGCTCAGCAAGACCAAGGGGACTCCGCCATCAAACTGTTGGATTCGAACCTGTGAGGATGTGGCAAAACCTAGCAGTGTTAAATTCTATTAAACATAACATTGCCACAAATTGGAGCTGATTTGCAGACAAGTAACAATGAAACCACACTCTTGTGTGTGGATTTTTGTGAACTTTGGATCTGTCAGAAAAACACTACAGTTTGTTTCCAGCTGTAAGCCCTTCAGAGTGCCACTTGCTTACCACAAACTACTTACCAAACGCCTCTTGGGGTGAAGAGCATGATTTGAAGAGTTAGAAGTTTTGATCATGAAAAGTCTGTCTTCTGCTCAAGCTGACCTAAGAGTTACAGACAAGCCGTAAGGGAGGAGAGAGAAGGCCTTGTAATGGGAGAAGCATTGCTTTTCACCTTACCAGCAACTTTGTGAAGGTCCGATGGCAACTTTTCTCTTCGTTTTTACAACATAAGTCACTTGCACCTTACACATTTTCCTTGTCCCTCACCAAATATGCTGCAAATTGGCCTTTGCATTGAAGATGACCTGGTGTTCCTTACTTGTGGAAGATGGAAATGTTGGGCTATACAATTTCCTCAATTTAGGAAATGTATTCATTTCTAGACCCAAAGTTAGCTGACAAGGGGAAGTCTGTGTGCATATATGTGCATATATTTATTTACTGGGAGTTTCTTTTGGAACTTAGGTGCAGATGCCCGAGTTAATCATTAAGTCATGACCCGCTGCCATCATTGGCCCCTTTAGACCCATCTGTTTGGTTGGTTGATTGCCCTTCCCCCCACCATGATTCTCCATTTCTATTCTGAAAGAATTTATGTGTAATTTTACTTAGTATCTATCAATATAAAAATAATTGTCTTATATATGTATATATACGTATACTTTGGTGCACATTTGATTATGAATTAGGCAAAAGTTCACAGAGCAGATCAATAATTCATGCACATTTTGTTCTGACTCATCCATTTCGATGCCCTTAGTATACCATCGCTTTATCCCTTGTATTTCCTGCATTTCTTGGATCCGTTCCTCTTTCTTTCCTACCCATTGTCCCATTGTCCTACATATTGTCCCCTGAAGTGCCCAGGGGTTTAAGTTTCCTCATGTCTCTGCTAGTGTGCACCATTCTCTAGCATTCTGAGTCTTGCCCGTGGTTTAGCGGTAAGGTGATATCTTTATATTGTCTGGAAGTTTGAGTGTTTCTTCATATACTAATCTCTTGGATATTTTCCTGTCTTTTGTGAATTCCCCATTCGTATTATTTGACAATTTTCTCTTGGTCTTCCTGATCATTGTCTATTGATTTGTATGAATTTTTTTCTTTATTTTAGAGTCAACTAAAGGTTTTGAATATATTAACCCCAAGTTGTTATTTTCCTATTGTTTTTATGCCCTTCAATAAGCAGAAATCTTTCTATTTTAAATGATCAAAGTAGTCATTCTTTGTCCTATGGTTGATGTTTTCTTCTAACTTTATTTTATCATTAGTTTTTGGAGAGTGGTGACTTTTTGCTTTCTTCCACAAAAAATTTGCCTTCCTTACCCTTTGCCAGCTGACTTTGGATAAATACTGCCCTTTTAATCTTATGTGGTTGATTTCTTTAGCACAGGAATGGGCTCAGTTACAGACCTTACGGATCTCAGAGGTCCTACCTGCCTCTTTCTGTCCAGTAAGCCTGGTCTTTTATGATTTTGAATTTTGCTCCACATATTTCTCTCCCTCAATCTAGGGAGATTGATGTGACCCTGGTAGCGGCAGGCAGGCACTATCTAGTCCTTCTGTTCTCTGGGCTGTGGAGACTAATGTTTGGATGTTCTGTCCATCCATTGGACAATTTTACCACGCTCCTTTCCTCCAGATGAGAAGAGGCCAGTGGGTGCATTTTATATGGCTGCTTCTGAGTTTTACCGACTCCAGTTGCTGGTTACCCAAGGATGATGTAGAGTGTCATCATTGGGAACTATCTTGTGCCATTGCCCTGCTTGCCCCATTTTCAGTATATCCATAGCCTGATAGTTCATGTCTGTCACTTTGATCACTAGGGGTACCTGAGTTTGCTGTCTCCTGAGACAACAATTCTTCCTCCCCAGATCCAGCGACTCATTCCCTCAAGGGGTTTGCTTATGTCTGAGAAGTTGAATCTTATTTTAAAAGCCCTTTCTCATGGGGTATGCATTTGAGACTCTTAAATAATTGGCTGATTTGGAGTGTGTGAAGCCACTTTCCTTTCCCACCAGCTCGTCCTTTTCGTTGTAATGAGAGCGTTGGCGGTGCACACAAGTCACACAGATGGGTTGCTTTTGCTGATGCATTCAAGACACGCCGGTGTGATCGACTTCAAAGTCCTCATTCAGATGAGCTTGTTGACCTCTGAATTTCCCCCAAACTTTAGTCTTCTCTCTGTATGGCAGCCCATTTCTGCCCGCGATGCTTATTCCTTCTGGCTCATTCTCTTGAGCAAGTTTATAAAATTAAGAGAAAGTCTTTCCACAGACAGAACAGCACCGGGGCTGCTCCAGGCTGGGATCCATGCACCCACTCATCGGACACTTTTGGGAAACTCAGACACATGCAGACACTCCCTTCTTTTTACCCTATAGACCGGCTGAAGGCATCTCTGAGTCAAACCTGGGACCACCTTTCATCTGGCCTACATCTGGGTGTGGACACAAGTCCTTTATTTGAAGAGCAATCTCTTGGTGTTCAAGGGCTGTATTTTTGTGTCCTTTCACACGGTGCTTATTCGCTCAAAACAAGCCAGACTCTGCTGTTGAGCCAGGGGTGACTCAGCAGCCCTGTAGGACAGGGTCCAAGGGCCCCTCTGAGTTTCCAAGGCGTCACTGGTCATGGGAGTAGATAGTCCTGCCTTTCCCTTTTCTTCAGTACTTTTATTGGGGCCTCTTACATCTCTTATCACTATCCGCACCTTCCTCCAATGTGTCAAGCACATCTGCACATATGGCGCCATCATCATTTTAAAAGCATTCTCTTCTCACCTGAGCCCCTGATACCTGCTCTCCATTCCTTCCCCCTCGCTCCCCCGCCTGCCAGCCCTCCCTCACGAACCCTTGGTAAGTTACAGGTTGTGTTTTCCATATCTTACATTGTCCTTCATCACCCCTCACACACTTTTCTGTCATTTGTCCCCCTGGGAGGGGGTTCTAGCTTGATCCTTGTGACCAATTCCCCCATCCCTCCACCCCCACCTCATCTTCCTGGTGTCTCCACTCTCCTTGTTGGTCTTGAGGGGTTGTCTATGCTAGATGCTCTGTGTTGCAGGCTCTTATCTGTAGCCGTGTGCATGCTCTGGTCTGATCTGATAAGTAAGGTAGAACTGAGGTCATGATGGGGGGGGGGGGAAGGAAGCACCCAAGAACCAGAGGAAAGTTGTGTGAGATAGCCCTGTCTTCTTCACCAAAGGAGCCAGCTTAGGAATCCTTCGATTCAGAGAATATGAGCCCTAAGTGGAAACTTGAGATATGTGCAGCAATTCCCAACCAGAGAGAGTGCTGCTTAATGTGGTGGGAACATTTGGGAATACTGGGAAGAAGCATTTTGACCGTCATGTTGACAGATAGTGCCTGAGAGGAAGGAATGCTAAACTCCCTACACAGCTTAGGAAAATTTGCCAGTACAGTCCTCCATTGACATGAAATCCTTTTATTATACAAATGCCACACCCTGTCTGCCAATTTGCCCGACTGTGCTGTGATGCTGGAAGGAGCTGAGATCAAAAATTCAAGAAAAAGAAAATATTTTCAAAATAATTATTTTGTATACTTATGCTTGATCCATTTTAATTATGGTATGTTAGGACACCTGAAAGAGGTCCCGATAAAATGATTCATGCTAATAATAGTAATAATAAAATGTCAGCAGGGTCATACATGGAAAATGGATTTTGGTGGAACTTCTAGGCTCAGCCACATTAGGAACAAAGACCTGTTGATCTACCTCTGAAATTAGCCAGCGAATGCTTTCTGGACCACAACAGGATGTTATTGAACTCCCTTGCCGTGATAGAAGCATATGGAGGGCTCAATTGCTGAAGGAGGATGTCATGTTTGATGATGTCTCCGTGGAGCCCCTTGGTGAGCTGATCTACGAGCCACCAGCAGGGACTTGAACTTGCCAGCGTCTGGTTCTGTTGGACCTGAGCGCGTCATGAGTAGGGGTGGATTGGAGAGCGGCTAACAATAGTATGATGTAGATAAGAAAAATGAGACCTAGGAGTTGCAAGCAAGTGCTTCAAAGCACACAGTTAGATCTGAACAAGGAGGCGAGCTTCTAAACACACTTGTTGGGGCCGCTCCATAACCGCACACCTATTTGTTGGCTTCAAGTTCTTGGGTGGCAGGAGACATGGCGCATGCACCATGCTTTTGCTAGTCATAGTCCTCCTCTTGACTGTTTTTGTTTTGTTTTGTCTTACTGGATACAGCTGAGCTTGGTGATCACGATCCTGATGAGCATCTGGAGAATTACATCAGTGAGTTTGAGATTTTCCCCAAGCAGTCACAGAAGCTGGAAAGAAAAATAGTGGACATTCATAAAAATGAACTCAGGTAATATGGGCAGACATTTGTAAGCGTGATTGAAGTGAGGTCGTATCCTTGCTGCAGGCAATGTGGAAACCGGGCTGCAGAGTGAGAGTGGTCGTGACGGATGGGTAGGCTGTGAGCCATACTTCTGGGCACGTCCAGAGTGGGGTGCTGACTCCACGGTGGGCTTCACAAACACCAGCCTCATAAGGTGGGTTCTCCTGGGTGGCAGATTCTTCACCACTGGGGATGTATATTTTCTTCCACACACACAGAGGCTTCTACACCACGAGTGTCTGAAGGTGAACTGCATGCGGAAGGAAGCATCCCTCTGTTCTGACTGTTGCCTTTCCTCCCCTGCCCCTCTCCGACCTTCCTAGCCTGTTCTGGCTGTGTTGACGCCCAAGTAGAGCAGAATCCAGCTATGAAGTTTCCTAGGTTGATTTCTAGCAGGTGATGGATGTAGCATCCGCTCCTCTTCCATGAGGCTGTGATACTTCAGGATGAATGCTAATGAGTCTGTTCCAAGCGCATTACACTTAGTGACTCACTTCACCTTCACCAACACTCGGGCTTCTCCCACCCTGCCCGTGTGGGACCTGAAGCACGGGAGATGCAGTCTCTGAGTATCGCGGCCACACACCTCGTCAGGAGCAGCAGCGGCAGGATTTGAATCCAGGGCCTCTAGGCCAGCGGTTCTCAACCTGTGGGTCGCGACCCCTTTGGGGGTCTTCCAACGACCCTTTTCACAGAGGTCGCCCAATTTGTAACAGTAGCAAAATTCATGTTTTGAAAACAATGTTATGGTTGGGAGGTCACCATAGCATGAGGGACTGTGTTAATGAGTCGTGGCATTAGGAAGGTTGAGAACCACAGCGGGAGGCTGTGTGCTTCTCCCCGGGGGTGGGGGGGGGGGGGGGGGCTGGTGCTAGTTGCTCTCCACCGAGCCAGAAAAGAAACCTTCGCAGAAACTGCACCCACGTGGAATTCTGATGACTCATGCGTAACTAGGATTTCGGTTCTGGACCCATCACACCGAAATCCTCTTTGATAATGCTTGAATGGTGATCTCACGAGTATTGATGAAGAACTGCAGAGACTGAGGCGCCCCCTCTTGGGGCCCGCTGGTAATGGGAAAGGAAACGGGCCATCCTCCTCTGCCTGACAAATGGCTGTGTCCACACCGAGCGCCCTTCTTTCTGTGCGCACCGCACGCCCCCTTCTGGTGAGTCTGAGCAGAGCCCACATGCGCACCCAAGAGAGCGGGAAGAATACTTCACCGTGAGGAAAAAAGTATCCTTGTTCTTAGAAATAAAGACGTTTAGAAACCAGGAAAATCGCATAAAGCAATGTACTGCAAAGACGGGTAATTTTAGAGTAATGTCTGCTTTTAAAATCGTTCTATTGTGGACTCGTACAACTCTTAGCACAATCCTTACATCCATTGTGTCAAGCACATTTGTACATTTGTTGCCGAAGTCATTCGCAAAACATTTTTTTTCTACTGGAGTCCTTGGTACCAGCTCTTGATTTTCCCCTCCCTCCCTCATGAACCCTTGATAATTTTTAAATTATTATTTTTTCATGTCTTATACTGACTGATGTCTCTGTCCACCCACTTTTCTGTTATCTGTCCCCCAGGGAGGGGGTAAAATGTAGATCCTTGTAATTGGTTCCCCCTTTGTACCCCACCTTCTCCTTAACCTCCTGGTATCCCTACTCTCATTATTGGTTCTGAGGGGTTTATCTGTTCTGGATCCTGTGTTTCCAGCTCTTACCTTACGCATGTACATGCTCTGGTCTAGCCGGATATGTAAGGTAGAATTGGGATCATGAAGTCATATCCTTGCTGGAAGTTCAAGTCCACTCAGAGGCCTGGTGATATACTTGTGACAAGGTGGGGGGCAGCGGTCAGGAGGAAGCATTAAAGAATTAGAGGAGAATTATATGTTCATTGGTGCTGTGCTGCACCCTGACGAACTTGTCTCTTCCTTGTGACTCTTCTGTAAGGGGATGTCCAGTAGCCTACAGATGGGCTGGTCTCCACTTTTCATTCCCCTTTATCTTTAACAATGATAGGATTTTTGGAGCTGGGTCTTTAATGTCTGATACCTGATCCTACTAACACCTTATGATTGCACAGGCTAGAGTGCTTCTTCCATGTGGGCTGTTTCTTCTCTCAGCTACATTGTCACTTGTTTGTCTTCAACCCTTTAAGACCCCAGATGCTATATCTTTTGATAGCCAGGGACCATCAGCTTTCTTTCACACAATTGCTTATGCACCCACTTTGTCTTCAGCATTCATGTTGGGAAGGTGAGCATGATGGAATGCCAGTCTAATAACAAAGTGTTCTTGCATTGAAGGAGTACTTGAGTAGAGGCCCAATGTCCATCTGCTGCCTTAATACTGAACCTATAAATATATACACATGTATTTATTTCTGCATTATCATATGTAGACCTCTGTAAATTCCCTTTGCCTCCTAGTTCTTTCCTCTATTTCCTTTTACTTTCCTCTTGTACCACTATCATGTTCAGCCATCATTTGCATTTCAGTAATTCCTCTCGGTTACATTGCCCTTGATCAAGCCCTACCAGACCTCCTACACCCTCCTTGCCATTGATTTTAGATCACTTGTTTTTCCCTTGGCCCTGGGGTTTAGAGTAACATCTCTTAATGAAAAATCATCTTGGATATATATGAAACTAACTGCTCTTTTTACCTTTGGGGAACAAGGATGTTAGAAGTGAAAATAAATCAGAAACAAGCAAATTGGTGGCTGTCAAATTGATCCCAGCTTATAGTCACGCTGTAGGGCAGAAGAGACGGTCTCTGTGGGCTTTTTAGGGCTGTGAAACTTTACACAAGTAACATCCTTTTTTTTTTTCCTTTTCCCCAAACCATTTTCTTAGGATCTAAACCAGACATCATGCCATTCCATAGACCAATCATATCAAGCAGTATTGCACAATTGCTACCACGATCAGTTTCAAACACTTTCTTCCACATTGTACTTCTTGATATCAGCACCCTCCTCCCCCTGCTACAACCCCAGGAAACCTTATTCTAGCTATTGTCTCTACAGGGTCACCCATCTGGGTTTTATATACCAAATACATAGGAAAGAGCATACTATAAAATAAAGAGGGATATGAACAATAATAATTACAACAGAGTTAAACCCTATAATGGCAAAGAAAATTGCACAGAAAAATTACAAACCAGGTCAAGCACAAAGTGTATCAAAAGGGAGACCATATGACAAGATTTTACCCTTTCAAGCCAGATTTGCCAGTTTTATCTACTATAGTTGTCTAAGTTGCTCTGTTTGATAACCAGGTTATTCTCATCCCTCAATTATGCTTAGAAGGAAACCACTGGAACTTTATTCTCAGTGTAGGTCCTGCAAATGTAGTTTGGCTTCCTCTGTCACCCATAGCCTTCTACACACCGGAATCTTAGATTTTGAGCTCTGATACTATTCCCTCTTTCAGATTCGAGCGATATCATTGGCAATCTTTGGATCCCGATTGTAGGTGTGCTTGCAGGCAGCTTCTTTACACATTAGTGTAAAGACATTAGTGACGTCTTTTTGGTTAGCTCCATGCCTGTCCACCAGGACCCCTGCAGGCAAACATAAAGATCTCTTCATCCAGGTGAGGCATCTGTGGTACGCCGAGACCTGCACACAGAGGCTGAGGGTCTTTGGTCTGAACAGCTGTTTCCACAGTGTGGATTAGTAAAAAACCAAAACAACCTAGTTGTCACTGAATCCACGCTTTTCCAGAGAGGCCCCTTGTGTCTTGGAATTGAGCTTTGCTTCTTAGAGTTTTCAGTGGCTGCCTTGCCATAAGTAGATCATCAGGCCTCTGAGTGGACTTGAACTTCCAGCCTTTTGATTAGCAGCTGAGAGTGTTAACCATGAGCACTGCCCAGGGATTCCTTGTAGATTTGCAGAAGACAGGAACCGAAAGGTCTTCTTTGATCAGAATTTGCTTGGAAGTGAGAACATATTACATAGTTATTGAGCACTTCTGGATGCCAAGCACAGAGCTAAGTGAGTTCCCAACATTATCTCATTAGTCCAGGGGTGCACATACTTTTTCACAATGAGAACTACTTATAAAAGGATCTACCAACCAGAGAAATGCAAAACATTTATTTATTTATGGAATGTATTCAGAAATGCATTGAGAATTCTTTATATGTACAATGCATGCTTATGTACTTTGGATTACTACATGAGTCTATGTTACACAACACGGCACAATTAACTGTGTACATTTTTTTGCTATTACCTGAGTTTACTCTGATGACTTGCACTGAATGGAATGAGCCAGGGATGCATAGTCGCTGCCGACAGTCAGCCTCAAACACACTTCCAAATGATTATCAGTCATGGTGGGACGGTACTTGGACTTAATGATCTTTATGTGAGAAAAGGCTGACTCATATAAATAAATAGAGCCGAATAATGCAGTCAAGGACGTAGTACATTTTCTCATGTTTGGGTACTTTTGATCTGTAAGTAAGTTCCAGAACTGTTCATGTGCTCTGGACTTCAGCTGGATGTCATCATGTGGTGTCAAAGTCTCTGTTCTGTATGAAAGTGATACATTTTTGTCTCCTTACTTGGTCCAGCTTCCCCACTCATTTTAATACCTTTTCTTACAAGAGGAAAAAAAACAAAGTGTAAAAATTGGTGGTAGCTTAGCTTGTCAGTTTTGCTGCATGAGTTTGACACCCAAGATTGCATCTGATTGGCTGCGATGTGTATCACTTAAGTGATGGGATTGAGGATAGGCTTACAATTATTTTTTTTAATGTCATGCGATCTTCCCACACTACATTTGTGATTGACTAGTAGAGCATGATCGACATATTGAACACCACTGCATTAGTCCCATCAAACCAGGCACATACTAATCTTGTTACCAATGTGAGATACCAAAAGTATCTAGGTCCTAGTTACAGAATGCATGCACTGAGTTATCAGAATGCCACGTCGGTGCAGATCCTGTAAAGGTTTCTTTTCTGGCTTGCTAGCCTCTGTGGAGAGCAACTAGCCCCCAAGGGCGTAAGCACACAGCCGAGAGGACGTGGATTCAAATCCTGCCTCCGCCCCCCACGAGCTGTGTGGCCCCAGATAGTCATTGACTGCATCTCTCGGTGCTTCAGTTCCTTCTTCGACAGGATGGGAGTAGCCCGAGTGTCTGTGAAAGTGAAAGGAGCCACTGTGTGTAAAGCGCCTAGAACAGTCCCATTAGCATTCATCCTGAAGTATCACAGCCTCATGGAAGAGATGCAAATGCTAAATTCATTTTGGGTTGCCCCCGACTAACAGCCCAGGCTCTTTATCACCTGTGCTGAGCTGTTATGAGGAAACCGGGAGTCAGATTTGCATTTTACAGTGGTCACCATGGCAATGGTGCCAGAGGGTGAAAACTGTCTGGGGGGAGGGCCAGCTAGCAGTGTCGTTGTCTAGATGAGAGATGACAGGGACCTGCAAATGGAAAGGAGACTTTGGGGAGCCTTAGATTTCATCAGGAGTGAATGGATGATTCCAGGAAGATTCCCAGGTTATTTTTAAATTCATAAGAAAACGTCTATAAATTGGACCTGTGCCAGTCCCTGGATTTGTCGTTATCTCTGAACAGAGCGCAAGGCATCAGCGTGCACTGGGAAACGTCAGGTAGCCATGGTTCTTCAGTCAGACACATACGCCCTGATTTGATCAAAGCTGTCGTGTTGCCTGCGTCCCATTCAGAAAGTCAGAGTGAAGTCGTCTCAGGTGCGTGTCTGGAGGATGAGCAAGCTCCAGACCATGGACTGTTCAAGAAGAGTTTCAGGGGCTGTGTTCCTTTGCTTTTTGTCTGGGTCATTCTCCCCACGGAGTCACGTAGTTCCTCCGGCAGCAGTGCAGCAGAGGGAGATTTTAGGTTTGGCTGGCAAGCCAAGCAAAGCAGAGAAGCCCCCGGTGTCGAGCACAAGGCCCTTTGTAGAGTCTGCTGGGCAGCAAGCTGCTATTGAGGCTATGGTTGCCCTGGGAACTCACTGAATGCTCCTGGCCACTTGCCAAGGCAATCGACTGCACAAGGGCACATTTTGGGAAATGTTCTCATGCAGTTTTGAAGGACGGCTTGATTGCATCAGCAGAAGAAAGGAGATGTTAAACTATTTGATGACCCCAAAACTTCCTTAAACTCGGGCTTTCCCTCTGCCATTCCCCTCTTTTTTCTGTCCTTTTCCTTCTCAAGTCTCTCGTTATTTCCAAACCCTAGAAACCACTCTCCCCTTGGTAGTTTATCACATTCATTCCCATTCTCTGGTATGTCAACTTCTTGAGGAATGAGAATATGGACTAAATTAGCATCAAAAGCTCCTCTTATGAAAATGTAATCCTTATACCATGTGATCTAGAGGCTGGACCATCTCTAGGGAAGGGTGGGCAGGAGGTATGCATGCCAGATCATCATCAATGCCATCCTCATTCTTGGAAAATCTGTCTCACATGACTGAAAGGGGAAAGAGTAGTGTCATCAAACTCCACATGACTGTGGAGAAGGGGACAGGGCCTATCCTGGATGCTGTCAGCCATGTCTTACTAACTTCTTGTCAGATACCAGTTTACTATGTTGTCAAAGACTCTTTGCGTTTCCAGTGAGACTGTACCCATCCATCCGTCCATCCACACAGCCATCCTTCATCACCCATCCATCCATCATCTAGCACTCACCCACTCATAGAGCGCCTATTTATTAAATGGCATCTCTGTGCCCTAAACTGTAGTAGGGTTGAGCAGCTTCGTCTAGTGACCTCCAACCATGTCACCATTAAGAGGAGACCTCCTTTATCACCCACTCACCTAAGACCTCATGTTTTGAAAGATTTTTTGCCAAGAAAACACCAGGTAGGAAATAGCAAATGACTTGCTCTTAGAAAATCAGTATTAGTCTAATACAGTTACAGCTACCACCCAGAGCCTTGGACGATTCAGAAACCACTAGCCCAAAGCAAAGAAGAAACCCTATCTCCTGAGACCCAAAGCAGGTGTTATAACAAGGCAGTCCTTGGAATGCATTCTGGCCTGGCAATGGATCTCTTGGCCCAAAGTGTCAGAGTAGATCAGCCTGGGACAATATCGCGGGTCCATAGGCACAATTGTACATAAAGATTATAGTAAAGTCCCAGAGAATAAGAGAGTTAGGAGAGAAGCTAAAATAAAGGAACCAGACACATTTTATGGTAGCATGCTCACCTGGACGGCCATGATCTAAGCAGCCAAGTCCACACAAAGAGCAGGAAGAGGAGAGAGGAGGGGGCAGAGTGTATGCCCTTTATTTCTTAAAAAGGCCTGCATATACTTGGGGGTGTGCAAGTCACCTACCTCACAGGAAGGGACTATACCCTAGGCATATGCATCACAAGAAGGGGATGAGCTAGTATAGTGCACACAATGGGAGGGGAGGGATTAGCGATATACATGTGACAAGATGGGTGAACTCTAGACTCAAGAAGGGAGCCTAGTTTTGATCTTCCTTGAGTGAGCTTAATCTCGTCTCTGGGTTCTCCTTCAGGAAGACAATGCACTATCCTTATCAGAAGGTGGTGGACCCTACTTAGAATGGGACACACTGTACTGTCTGATTGCCCTAGATGGCTGATACCCTTCAGGGAGAATGACCTCTAAATGGCTTGCGTTGACCTCCATGTGTACAGTTTATCATGTATAGCAAGCAGCATCTTAAGTTTGGCATATTTGGGGGGAACAATCCAGGCAAAAGCCTTTCTATCTCCCACACCAAAGAATGGTGTGCACATTAGAACCAGTTGCCATAGAAAGTTCCAGGTTTACTAGCCCATGGCACATCTGGGCACAGTAGATCCTGAACTTTGTGGTAATGCTCGGCTGAGGTAAGCAGCAGTGCCCACCTGAAGCATGGCCCACATCTGCCTCCCCTGGTATTGGTTTTACAGCCACCTCCTTGTAAAGATAAGGAAACAGAGGCCTGAGCCATTAGGTTATCTAAGGCTACAAAGTTATGAAGGGACAGAAGTTGACCTGGAGTCTCATGTGCTTGTGCAAGGCTCTAATGTTGTCCTCAACTGCAGCTCTCCCACAAGTATTGTCGCTGTGTCCCTCATTGCACAGTAGGTCCCCGAATGCAACGCTCTGGGGATGGTCTGCATAAGGATGGTCCTCAATCACCCCAGGGGCTATGCAAGAGATTAAGTTCCTGTTTACACAAATAATTAAGGAACCTCAGTGGCGCAGTGCTTACGCATCGGGCTGCGATCGGCACGGCTGGGAGTTCGAAACCACCCGCAGCTCCTTGCGAGGAAGACTGGCCTTTCTACTCTCATCAGCACTTACAGCCTCAGAAGGTCACAGGGGGCTCGCTGTGAGTCAGCATCGACTCAGTGACAGAGAGTTAATAAAGAATTAGGACTCAGACATGGGACTTCTAGAAAGCTGTTGATCTCCCCCGAGCATGGGTTGGATATGCTGCAAAGTCATATTTTTGAGCGCTTCTGAGAGCTGAGAAACAAGGAAACCTAAAGGCACTAAACCCCAGCATATCTGTGCTCGGAGGGTAGAGACTCTCTAGTACTCCCTGTTCTGTGGAGCAGTGGCATAAGGAAGAATAGGCCACAGGTAGACTATGGAGAACTAGACAAACCTTAATAGAATTCCGTGGCCATGAACGGAGTGGTTTGGAATATTAAAGCACCAAGACTCCCGTCCAATGAGCAAGCTGCACTTTTCTACCTCAGGCAT
Organism: Nesogale talazaci; assembly: GCA_004026705.1. NCBI lineage: Eukaryota > Metazoa > Chordata > Mammalia > Afrosoricida > Tenrecidae > Nesogale > Nesogale talazaci. The sequence goes on along the minus strand of PVJH01019342.1, from coordinate 18,483 downwards.
CCACTGAAGGCAGACAGGACAGGAGAACAGTATGGAATCCTTCCAAGGTGCCCCATACCCTCAAGGAAGCAGGAAGTCCTTGCCAATGGCAGGTAACAGACTAACAAAAGAAACGGGTCTCCTCAAGGATAGAGAATTGAGAATGAAACTGAAGAATGAGGGAGACTCCAGTTGTTCAAAATGTTGGCAGCCAGCCAAGCAGGAGGAAAACATATGGAACCTGCTGGAGTTTTCCTGGATATTTCCATCCCCAGCCTAGCAGAAGGGCAAGTCCCGCTAGCACTTCTACAAACACTTGAAGGCAGGCGTGAGCTGACTCTCACTGAAGTTGCAACACAGTCAAATCCAGATTCAAGCCAATATACAGATCTAGGTATTTGTTGCAGCCTTGGTCTCAATAGTCGCAGGTGGAAACAACCCAAGTGTTCATTGATGAGAGACAAACAGAATGAGGACAGTCCACACAATGGAGCATGACGCAGCCATGTCAAGGAAGGAAGTTCTGATACACACTACCACATGGATGAGTCTGGAAAGCTCCAAAGACCTCCTGCGAGTCCATGTATACAATATACCCAGAAGCAGCAAAAATAGATGAGCAATTTCTAGGGTCTGTGGGAATGCAGGAATGAGTGCTGCCAGCCTAACAGGGGTGGCATTTTCCTTGTGCATGATGAAAATGTTTACAACTAGATAAAGGGATGGTTGTACAGTGTTATAAACAGACTACATATCATTGATTCATATATTTAAAATAGTTTTTTGATATTGTATATCTTTCATCTCTATTAAATATTACCAAAAAGGCACACACACACACACACACACACACACAAAACTAACATAACTCAAAATACTTTGATCAAGAGTAAGACATTTCAACACAGAACCTGGGGATACTGAGTGGCTTATCAGCAGTGAAAGAGGGTTATGCAGTTTTTCTATATGCCAAGGAATTTGACTTGAGTTGGGAGCCATGCTTGGGTCAGGAGGAGGCAAATCCACTCCGCTCCTACCTCCAGTGCCCAAGGAATTCCAGGTCATTTCTGGTAAGAGCTGTGTCCCTTATTCCATAATGAGTATGTTCACGAATACTTGTCCTCACCCTTGGGATGCTGCACGTTTGTTCGTGTCACTGGGGCCTGGCTGGCTGGCTGGCCAAACGATTGGTGGTTTGAGCCCACTTTGCGGCATCTCAGAACACGGGCCTGGCACTTTTGCTTCTGAAAAGCCACAGCCTTGCAAATCTTAGGGAACAAGCTTTACATTGCATACAGGGGGCCACCAGAAAATGAAATTGACTTGAGGTCTGCTAATAGCAACGCTAAAATAGTATGTTAAAGAAGGATAAGAGGCATTTTTGTCTCTGTACCTGAAAGTATTCAGATATACAACTAAGTACAGCAATACTTAATCTCACCTAATTTATTAGAAAATTGGCTGAGCCCCGGTGGCGTAGTGGTTGAGCGCAGGACTGCAGCCCACTGGGTTGGTGGTTCAAATCCAGCAGCAGCTCTCCAGGAGCAAGGCTGGGCCTCCTACTCCTATCAGAGGGCAGTAATGCCAAAAAAGGAAAGAAAATCATATATTTGGAGTATTGTTAGCTCTTAAAACAGAATTTAACTAATCATTGGTCTTTATCCCTAACTGTCTCATTTGAGACACTATTAACCTCAGTAGAATATGTCTGGGGAAAAAATTACAGGACAGATGATCATTATTTTCCATTGCCAGACAGAGGAGTGTCTGAACGGGAGATTCAAGGGGGTGGAGGGTGGGGGACTTCTCTTTAGTTGCTCTAAAGGAATTCTAGAATTTGTATTTAGATTATGTGGACCACAGAGGCCGTTGTTCCCACAGAACAGGGCATACTGAGTGAATTAAAATGAGAAAAGGTGTGTATCAGGGCTGTATCCCTTCTTCGTGTTATTAAATCTATATGCTGAACTGGAGGAAGACTTATTAACTACATATGATATGCAGTATCTATCTTTGCATGCCCCCAAAATGAAGCCGCCTCGAAGTGCCTGCTGTGTTCAACCAAACTTTATTTGTGAACATTAGCTGTGAATTTTGCGTGAATTCAATGGGTCCTGAGGGACGGTTGTGTTATTGAAGAGAACAAATTCAGAAATAGACAAAAGTTTTGGGGTGCTTATCTCTGTGGTCAAGAACCAGGTCCAAGCTGGAGAGAGAAAATGTATTCTTATATCAACTTATATGGTCTTGGACTATACAAGCCCCCTAAAGACTGGTCACCACATACTGTAACAAAGTGGGCTGGACCCTAACCCTAGGGTCCCTGAATTCATTGGAGAAGTAACCTAACATCAGTGCTGGGAGCAGGTACAAGAGAGTGACAGGCCCCTAAGCAAGGAGAGCAATAGCAGCATGTCTGCTCCTATAGATAAAGCTGCCAGCCAGATAGCAATCAGTCATGTGCTTGTAAGAGACATAATTAAGGTAACACTATTATGGGAGGATACAGCGGGGATTAATCTTAATGATAGAGCATGTGATTGGGACTCCTCTCTAACTCACATGTGTGAAGGCCTCCCTCCTGGCATCCCAGGCTTCTTAAATATGAGAGTAAAGAATTTGTCCACATACACTCTCTTCCTGGTCCTCTGTTTCCCACATTTGATTTATCTGATTGCTTTCATCCACCTCAGTATGTAAGAACTATTCTTAACTAGAAGGCTGTATAAAACTGGACTGGGGATTGAATTTGCACCTAAGCTTTAGTTTAGGGATCTCTGTGAGAGGAAGAAGGAGGTCTGGTGGCATCAGGGCTGTGCACTGGTGTGGGGGTGACATGGCGGAATGCTTTCCACACAGTCGGCTGTTGGAACCCACAAGCAGCTCCAGAAGCGAAAGACTGGCCTTTCTCCTTTCTTTTAGAGTTATGGTCTCAGAAACCCTCAGGGGTCACTGTGAGTCAGCGAGGACTCGAGGGCGAGGGCGGTGAGTTTGTTTTTTTGGTTAACTGGTTCCAACTCACTGGATGAGTGGCAAGAGAAATGTGATGCAGTCTTTTCCTATAAAGAGCATATTGGAGACTCGAATGGGGCAGTTCTACTCGGACCTACAGGATTGCTTTCAGTTAGAATCAATTTTTTGGTTCTGAGTAAGACATCGCCACTTTTCATCTCTATTCCTGCCAGAATTAGGGGACAGAAGTCAAAGCTGTGCTCTCACTAATAGCAAGTCTAGAAATAGGTGTACATCAGATCTAAATGTCAGTCACCTGGGCTCGCCATGAGTTGAAATCAGCTCGATGGCTGTGAGTTTGTGTGTGTGTGTTTATTCTTTTCTCCAGTTCGGGAGATGCTGTTAACTAAAATTTTGGGTGTTTGAATCTACCAGAGATGCCTTGGAAGAAAGGCCTGGCAATCTACTTCTGAAATATTAGCCAGTGAAAATTCTATGGGGCACAGTTCTGTTCTTACACACGTGGTCTATCCATGAGTTGGAATCCACTGCACAACACCCCTGGTTAATAAGGTGTGATGTTTGGAATCTGAAAAGATTTTCATAAGAAACAATAGAAACCATTTCATTTTTAAGTTTCAAACATGGCACCCAGGAAAGTCAGAGGCGGGATCTTAGCAATGGTGCTCTGGTGGTGACGATGGTGCAGGCCCTACAAAAGTGTTGGCACGGATGGGAAGGACGTGGACTAGCACTGGCTTCTCCATGGACGAGCTGTGTAACCTTCAGCTAGTCACTTTGTTTCTTTGATTGTTGGCACCCCCAGCTATAAAGTGAGGATAAAAATTTCTTTGTTACCAAAATTGAATTCACATATTGCTTGTAATTTAAAGTATCATTGAAAATATACTCACAAGCCCAAATTCTATTTCTGTATGTGAGATTAATAAAATTGCCTGCTTTAGGAAAACAAAGTTCTTCAAGACTAATTTCTTAAATTCGACCCTGAAATAAGGCAGAACATGGGAAGCAAGATTTGAATTGACTTCAAGATTAAGTCATTATAATTATTCAACCCTTCCATTAAGGAACAATAGAGCCAAGAAGATCATCAATTATACTGAGGTGATTGGAAAGGGGATTTTACAAAACCATTCTCAATATAGATAGTTATTTCTCTCCATACAACTCTACCATAGGTTTTTTTCAAAACAGGTTTTATATGTAAAAGATATGAAACACAGCATCTGATATTTGAACCAGTTTTGCACCTATACTTCCATGACCATAATTATGCTCACCAGCTCCACTTCCTGCCCAGATATTTCCAGTCGCAGGGCCCTTTCACCAGTAGCTCCTCTCCTCCTTCGCTGTTACTGCTCATATATTTTTGTCACTCTGCATTTTCCTGCTTTGACATTTTATGTAAGTAAGATCATACAATATCTGAGATTTAGCATATTGATTTCAGGACACATCGGTGTCATAACATATGTTACAACTTAAGTCATTTCTTCATGACTAAAATAGTAGTCATAAACTATATGTTTATACCCCATTTTATCTATCCATTCCTCTAGTGGTAGAAATTTGACCTGATAGATCTTAATTTTCACCAGAAAATAAGAATAATTATTAAATCAAAATATTGGAGTTTCTCTCTCATTCACTCATTCCTCCCCCTCTGTCTCTCCCTCCTTCATCTCATACCCTCACCTCTTCCAAAATCAGGAACCCAGCAATCAAAACTGTACTGTGTCACATCTTACCAAAGTCTCACCCAGAGATGTGTGTATTGGGGCCACCCTCTGGGCAAACCTTTACCCTAATGAGCAAGACACCTTGAACCAGGACCCATGCCAAGGTAGGGTGTGCTCTCCACATCATAGGCAATTAGCTCACCTCCCCCTTCCCACAAACAGCTGGCCCTCACCCTGCTTCACACCGGTGAGAGCAGTTTCCACTAGAGAGCAAAGTCTTATTAGTATTGGGTCAGCTTCTGTCACCATTCTGTAAATCATACTGTGTTGATTTTTTAAATTTAAGTTTGATTTTAGAGGCCACTCCTCTCCCCCCATTCAGTTTGGAAACTAATTATGAAAGGTTTGTAATTTGGATATTAAATGTTGGGAAGTAAATAATTTTTACTTGTCTAAGTGGTCTCTTTGTGGTCACGGCCCTGTGCTTCTCTTGTTTTGAGTCACTAGCACACGCCCAGGAGGCTTTAGGGCAACCATGAAATGTGAGGGCAGCTGTATTGGAAGCAGTCGCACAGCTTTGGTTCTTTCCTTCTGTGCCCTTGTGCTAAATGAGCAGCTGCAGTGTTTGCTCCCAGGCAGGAGGAACTTTAAGTGTGAGTACTTGGGCTGAAGATACCCTCCCTGCATGGGCATCATTTAGAGATATCAGAGCCAAGACCATGTGAATGACACATCACCTTCTCCAATGACACATCTCCCTCTTCCCGGAGGCCTCAGGAAGCTACAGCATGAATCAGATACACCAAATACAACCAAGAGTCATCAGACGCTTAAGGAACCATTAGCTCAATGGGAGAGAGACCCTGATTCAGCAAACAGAAGCCTTTCTCTCAGGGAGTAGAATTCGTGGAACAAACTTACAAAGGGATGCAGATGTGCTGGGTGGCACAATCAGTTTGCCTTCAACTACTAATGCAGTGGCAGTTTGAACCCACTCAGGAAACCCTTGGAAGCTAGGCCAGTGGTGCGCTTCCCTCCAGATTAACACCCCGAGAGCCCCGAGCAAGGCACAGTTCCACTCTGTAGCCCCTGGATCACCACAAGTCGGGTTTGGCTTATCCTTCAGAAAGATGAGAATTTAAGTCCCTAGAATCAGGAAGGCTGCTATTTCAGGAACCAAAGGGATTAGTTGGAAATGAAATACATAATATTTTCAAAACCTTGGATTCATTCGATCCAAAGCAGAGCACCCACAGCTGAAGAACACATCAGTAATCTGAAAAGTGAAATTGAGACTGTAAACAAACTGACTGGGATAAAGTATGAAACAAAGGTCAAACGATCTGCAGGGCATTTCAAAAGACAGTGAAAGATGTGAAAATAATAATAATGAATTGTTTTAAGAGCTCCAATAAAGTTCTATATAATCAATTTACTAGGACTTTTCAAAGGAAAAAAAGAGAAAGGTTGGAGGTGGAGGACAGGTGGGAGAAATATTAAAGCAGTTGAAAGCACCCCGCAGCACTTTTCAGGATAAATAAATAAAGATACTCTAGACATATCAGAAGAGGCCCTAGTGACATAGTAGTGACACTTTGAGCTGTTACCCTCAAAGGCCAACAGTTCCAAACTGCCAGCTGCTCTGAGAGAGAAAGATGAGGCGTCCGTTCCTGTAAAGACTTGTCATCTTGGAACCGCACAGGGGGCAGTGCTACTTTGTCCCACAGGGTCGTTGTGAGTCAGCCTTGACTCGATGGGAGTGAGTTTGATTTTTCGAGTTTTTCAAAAGTCAAGATGGGGGCTGGGGGAGGGGTTGGGAGGGTTCAGTGGTAGAATTCTCGCCTTCGGGCCCTGGAAATTTGGGCTCAACTTCAAGCGCTTCAAGCACAGCCACTAGGAGTACATCCATCGGTGGGAGCTTGTGTGTTGCTGTGACGCTGAGTAGCTTCAGCAGAACTTCCAGACGAAGATGGACGGGGAAGAAAGGCCTAGTGACCTACTACCGAAAATCCACCAGGCAAACCCTGTGGACCACAACGGTTTTCCTAAGGCAAGGCAAGCGACCCATCTTGGTGGATGTAATAAAATATAGTTTCACATTTAGAAAGTAAAGATGAATTCTTGCTGTTTGCCTTAGCAAGCTCTTCTTGGTTTCTAAGGGACAGACAAAGGTCATGTCATTCTCCTCAGGTAATGCTTCAGACTCTCAAACATAAGTAGGGCATATGACTGTTCATCACCCTAGTGGAGTCTTTGAATAATAACACATTCTTTATGTGTATGGAGGGGCGTCAGACACATGTGTACCGGTAGCTTCTATGTTTCATCCCAAAGCCAAGACCTTGAGAACTGCCCTGGAGCTCGGTGCTGCAGGATGGCGATGACAGTTAGTGACTCAGATTTTCCTGTCAAGACCCAGGGCTTTCCAATGGGATGTTTGCTGTCCCTGTTGTTTAGACATGTTGACTGGGTAACATGATTGCTCGTGTTCTACTCTGAGCAAGAGGAATGCCGTTCACCATGATAACCTTTTTTAAATGAGTAAGGAAGTCAGACTCTTGAGTTTAATTATTGGTAACTTGATAGCCTTGATTAACTGTACAGGCGAGTAAAGTCCTCAGAGTACGTGTGGGTTTTTTAGGGAACAATTAGTCAGAAAACATGAGCTCGAAGTCCTTATTGGAGGGCTTCCTGTGGGGGGAGAGAATGGTGGGCCTTCTGATAATTCTGTAGGAGGACAGTCCCCTATTTTTGGAGTCTAATGTCTAGTTTTTGATTAGAATGAAGGGGCTCTGTCTTCTTCTTATTCTTTGTTAACTCCCTAAATCTTTTCTTGTATGATTTTAGAGGCCAGAGCCCACCGGTTGCTGAATTTAATTTACTCTTGAAAGCTCACACTTTGGAAACATACGGCGTGGACCCCCACCCATGCAAGGTAACTGCCCCCCAAACAGACGGTGTAATGACTGCTTTGCTCAAAGGAAAATAAGCTGGTCCGCAGGCCTGGAAGGCCCACCCAGGGCCACTCCACCATCACACCCATGGCCCCTATTTGGAAGAAAGAACAGTGGGGTTCAGTTTCATTTTTAGCAGTTGACTCCCTCGATCAGCATATTTATATTTGTTGTTAATTGCTATGTGGAAGTCACATTTTCTTAATTAACAGTCTTATCCCCAAGAAGTTACATGATCCTAACATATTTACTGTCAAGTCCATTGCCAAGTTAAAAAAATGAGAAAGTGAAATTTAAAGAGAGAATGACTTAAAATTAAGAATGACTTAAAATTATATTTTGGCATTTGGTTCTAGGTGGGATTAACTAAATATACTTAGTTCTGTATTTCCTAGCTTACCTGAGCAGCTTTGTACACTCCGGGGGCTCAGAAAATCCCTTCTCCAATTACCTCCGAAGGGAGGAGGGTGGGGGTGGAGACCAGGTGTCAGGGTTTTGTTTTTGTTTTTAAGCACCCAGATGGTCTCAAGAACAGGGAAGCAGTGGGACTTGTCCCTGTGGCCATGTATATCCTCTTGTTCCACCCAACAATCATTTTAGAGTATTTGCCAGCTGGCCCTTCCCAGTAACAGCAGGAGCCAGAGAATTCCTTTTAGTGAATTAGATTGTTATCTGCCAATGTGACCCACTCTGTGTACTTTGCTTATTACAGAGAGACTGGCCTGATTTTCCCTCCCTGGTTCCTTTGCCTTCACCTAATTTACCCAGGGGGTGCTGAGTGCACTTTGGAAGCAAAGTAGGCACTTCTGGACATACTTTTCGTGCTGAGATTGCCAGAAATCATAGGTGAGGTTGACTCGTGTAAGATTAGACAGTAGGATTTGATTTATGGCCTTCGAGTGCTAATGGTAACCAAGAATACTTGGTTCACATTACAAGATAACTCTGAGAATGCAGGCAGCCCAAGAAGATGCTTGGAAGTTAACATAGAGCTGTAAGACTAGCCTGTTCTCTTCCCAGGAAGACCCAGGAAGGAAGCCCCAGGATCCTAGAGCCAATCCAGACATTGGAAACCCTGCTGCCCATCTCAGAAACTTAGTTTATTCCAGAATCGCTGATGTTAACCTGAAATTATCCCAGGATGAGGGGAGATAAGTTTACTGTTAGTCATTGGTTCCATTTTTCCCTAATCCCAATAGATCTTTGTTTCTACCTTTCCAGGACTCAACAGGCACAACAACATTTTTAGGGTTCACGGCTGCTGGCTTTGTAGTATTCCAGGGAAATAAGAGAATCCATTTGATAAAATGGTGAGTGTTTTCTTTGGAAAACTATTTTGTCATTGTCTTTAATTTCCATCCTCCCCCTTTGGTATGACTTGGAAGTGTTGTCGGGGAGAATGGTCGGTATTTATGTTTTGACTCCCGAACTTCATGGTAAAGGATTTATCATCTATGAGTGGAACCCAAATCTAGGCTGACCCACCTTGTTGAGAAATTGCATTGTCAAACTCCAGAGTCAACTTAGGAGACCTGGAAAGTGCCCCAGGCTCAGAGGCTATGTCTTCGTAGAGAAGGCATCCAGTGATTTATCTCCAGTAGCTTCTGCTGTGTTGGCCCAAAGGGACAGTGATTGGGCAAGTCAGGGTTCAAACACAAGTTCTCTCAGACACCTACAGACCCACCCTCTGCTCTCCAATCTCTTCTTGTTGGGTCCTTGGAAATGTCCTGCTTTGTTATTTGGTGTATTTGTGAAAATACTTTTGACTGAAAGCAATGGAAACATCACAGTGGCAGAAAATAAGAGGAGGGATGAGCTCAAATGGCAGAAGTTCCATGAGGAGATTGGCTGACTTAACTGCCTGACCCATCATGAAAGATATGGTCTCAACGTGTCTCTGCAATCAGTGAATGGCTGCAGGCAAAGTCTCTGAAATATTATGCTTGTCTTCCCAAAAAAGATCCGATCAAAATTTGGGCTTCCAAGAGGATCTGCTGGGCAGGTGATATTTCTGCTCAGAAGGGTATAGTGACTGTTTTTCTGGGATTCCAGAGTGGGTCATCCTGATAGATTTCCTCCAAGGACACAAGTTGATCATGAAGACTTTGTTATGAAGAAGGTTTAAGAAAATGTTAAACTGCATCGGTGAGAGAAACACCTGGAAATTTGTGCCAAGGAATTGTTCCCCCCACAGCCCTGCAGCTGCTGAGTCTTCCAGGGCAGCCAGGGCTGGAGTGTGAGAATTTAGGGAAATCTTATGCCATCCATCCCACAGCCCTGAGCTTGCCCCTTCAGATTTCTCATTTGTTCTTCATATGCAAGGAACATTTTAAAAGAACACGATGTGAGCCCCTCAAGAATGCCCAAAGTGCTGTTTTGATGTGGTCTAAGCCAAACTGCTGAGAATTCTTTGACAAAAGGTTGCTGCTGCTGTTGCTGTTGCTTTTGCTGTTATGTGCCATCTGATCAGTTCCAACTCATCACTGTTCCATGCTGTACAACAGAGGAGAACTCTGTTCTGGCCTGCACCATCCTCACAACTGTTCCCATGCATCGGCCCATTGCTGTGCTCATCCATCTTGCTGAGGACCCGCCTCTATCTTGCACCCCTCTGGCACCCCCTTTACCAAGCATGATGCCCGTCCCCAGGGATATCTCTGTTGATTGCATGTCTAAAGTACATGAAGGGAAGTCTTGCCATCCCTGCCTCGAACGAGCATTCTAGTTGTACTTCTTTCAAGACAGATTTGTTTGTTCTTTTAGCAGTCCACGGTGCTGTCAATATTCTTCAAGAGCACCACAATTCAGAGACATCAACTCTTCTTCCTTCTTCTTTAGTCAGTGTCCAACTTTCTTTTTTTGTTTCATTTTGTTTTTTTGGAGGGGGCATCACTGCCCTCTGGTGGTGGGAGTAGGAGGCGCAGCCTTTGCTCCTGTGGAGCCGCTGCTGGAGTTGAACCTCCATTCCAGTGGGCCGCAGTTCCGTGCACTACCACTATGCTACCAGGCTCAGCTCATCAGTATCCAACTTTCATTTGCATATGTGGTAAGTGAAAATACCATGGCTTGGGTCAGGCCCACCTTAGTCTTCAAAATAATATCTTTGCCTTTCAACACTTTAAAGAGGTCTTTAAAGAGTGATTTTTTGACACTTGAAAGAGATGCAATGTAACCCTGTTGGTGAAGTTGTGAGGATTTTAATTTTCTTTACATTGACTTGCAATTCATACTGCGAAAGAGTTAGAAAGATGGAAACTCCACCTACAAAACTGTGTAGAGAGATAATAGCTTTGCATTTTGATAATTTTGTTTCACACGGGTGCCTATGGGTTTGAGTAGCACTTTGTCACTTACCTTCATGTGTGCATCACTGTCTCACAGTGGACTCATCCTTCTGCTTGAGCTCTTGCGCTTACCTTGATTGGCAAAGGCCGCCCTCAGCCCCGTGTTGGCAATGCTCTCCTGCCCTTACTGATACTTTGCTTCCATAGTCCTATTAACTTGAGGGTTTCTTCCAGTGCCCCTGTGCTGAGTTCCCCGCCCCCTGCACTCTTCTCTTCACACAATCTTCTTCATATCTGCCTTTCTTTCAAGTCTTTTCAGTTAGATTAACATCAGTCAACTCAGGTACACTTTGCTTCCAAATCTGTTGCCCCTTTCCTGATAGGACCTCCCTTCCTGAGATCCCTGATTTCTCTAAATAGCGTTCTTGACCTACGTATCTTTGCCTCTTAACTCACCTCATACTCTGTGCCCTAGTTGTTCTCTTCTTGGACAATTAGATTTCTGAACACTGGAATTTGCCTTTAGGATGAGTCACCTAACTTCTCTGAGTTGGTTTACTTACCCATGTAATGGAGGTCAATAACACTTGGGTGTCTACAGAGAGGGAAGTAGATCAAGTGAGAGCCGGAGGAGAGAATGCATGAGAGCGTGCTCTGTGGTACACCTGGCCACCTGGTATGGGTTGGGAACTATAAGTTCCGTATGTGTGAGACAGGGAGTGGGATCCAATTCTCTTGACATTTTCAGCATCTGCAAAGAAGCTTCAATATTAAGTCACCTTCAGTAAGGATCCCTACTGACTTAGGGTTGCATGAGTCATTTGGGGACTTCCCCCATTCTACCCTAGAGTTGCAAAAGGGAGTTCGATGTTCAGCTTTCTGAACTGCTTGAGTCCGGGAGGAGTTAGTTTAGAACTCAACAGGCCTCCAGAGAGTATGAAGTCTAAGCCTCTTGACTGTTGGGCCTTGGTTTCTTCCTGGATACACTGAAGAGTTCCAATGAATAATCTCTGAACCTTTTAAAAAAGGGTTCAGAACCAGCTCAATGACACCTAACAACAGCAGCAGCAGCAGCAGCAACAACGATCGTTTGGGGAGCCCTTTTTGGGCGCTGCTACTGAGCTCATCCTTAGGCCTCGGTGGGTAGGACAGCCACCTGTCTGCAGGTCAGTAAAACAGATATCCTTTCCACCTAATATTTGTGGGTGTTTGCATGTGTGTTGTCATTTCCATTGTGCTTTGTCAGTCACACAAAACCACTGTCTGTGTTAACACAGCAGATTGTGACCTCGTTGTTCTTTCTCCCAGGAAGTCAGTGTCCAACTTTCACTAGCCTATGTGGTGAGTGAAAAGACCGTGGCTTGAGTCAGGCACACCTTAGTCTTCAAAATAACAAAATAACATCAACAGACAAACATCACTATCCTCAGAGGTAGACCCTGGGCAGAAAAACCGAGTCCTTCTTTGTCTCTTTCCACACATCTCCGCACCAAGGGTGTGACCCACGGTCCACTTTTCAGGCAGTTCTTAGTTGGGCAGCCTCTTACCTTGAAACCCAATGTCATTGTTTTGACAACAATTTGATATTCTTCAAGTTGTTTTTTTTTTAATATTTTGAGCAGCTCAAAATACAGTTGAATCATTCTTTTTTAAACTGGGCGAGCCACGATGACCATTTTTAAACATGGTGTGTACACTCCTTAAACACGGATATGAAATCAAATGGGAGACAATTACTGTGAATCAGCATCATTTCATGGGGCTGAGTCTCAAAATAACCGCATTCTTCCTACCTCTCAAAGTAGGCTAGCTGATTTGTGTTGTTTTGGTCATTAGCACTGACAGCATCCCCAGAGCTCCTCAGGAGAAAGGTGCCACCTCCCTGGAAGAAATGGAATCAATCATTCTGAGCTGCCTGTCGGTCCTCTCTTGCGAAGGGCCTCGCCATGTAATGTGGGAGGAAGAGCCCCTGCCCCATCTAGGTGGGGCTCTTCACTGCTCACCTTCACCGTGAAGACCATATCTGCTCCATTGCCATCTGCTGGGCTTTTGTGAGTCAGCCGGTTCCTGGGGGAAAACAGGTACCTTGGCGAACTGCCTTTTTCTTTTCCCATCTCACTCAAAGACATTTTCTTCTCTTAGGCCAGATGTCTGCAAATTGAAGTTTGAAGGGAAGACATTTTATGTGATTGGCACTCAGAAAGAGGTTAGATCTTGCTTTTCTAACGACCTGTGGTTGTGTGTGTATAAGGATAAGTGTGTTGTGTGAGAAATATTCCAGAGTAAAATATACCCCTTACACCCCTAAAAGACCTTGACTTTGACTTCCCTAGTGATAAGGGAAGCTACATGCTGGAAACATTTTAGAGGTAAAGAAATACATGTTCTCAACATTCACATATATCAAAAGTGCATATTTATAAATAGGATAATATACACATGCATATTGGTAGCTACTGGTGAGCTGACTGACTCATGGTGGCCTGATAAACAACAGAATGAAATTGTTCCCCGTCTTTCTTATCAGCTTCACTGCCACTATCATGGCAAATCAACTGATGTGGCCCTTGGGCCAATCCATTTCATTTTACTCTTGTTGACCTGATTCATCACCAACTAGGATCCACCCATCCTGATGACAAGTCCAACGCAAGCGATTCAGACAGTGTTCTATGGTGACCCATAAGGTTTTCACGGGCCAATATTGGAGAGTAGATCTCTGGGCCTTTTTTCCTAATCTGTCATACTTTGGAAACTACAGAAACCCACCCATCATGGGCGAGCCTTCTGGTATACCAGTGGTGTAGCTTTCATCCACCAGTCAAACTTGATATGAGTGGTGGATGTATGTGTGTGTAAATAAGTATACATAAATACAGCCAGTAAGTAATGCCGACTGTGCATTTCCGTGTGAAAAATAAGCTGGGATAAATTTGAGAAAGAGAAGATGGAACCTCCCCCTTTCTCTGTAATTTCATGGATTTATGAAACCAGGGAAGAATATTTACAAAGTTAAATATCAACCATACTGGATGGAGTGTTAAACAAACAGAGCCTATAAAAACTGAGATTTTAAAATGAAGGAGTTTTAAAATAAAGGGCCTTTAAAATTAAAAGTTGCCAGATACAGGTCAAATTCTTTTTATTTTTTTTTTGGCATCACTGCCCTCCGGTGGTCGTGGGAGCTACCCAGCCTTGCTCCCGGAGACCTGCTGCTGGATTTGAACCACCAAGCCAATGGGCTGCAGTCCCGCACTCAACCACTACACTACTGGGGCTCAGCCCTCAGGTCAACTTCTTCAGAGAAGCCTTTTGAAGGCAGCCTTTTTTGAACTTTTGAAACTCAGAGCTAAATCTGAAAGCATGGGGACACTAACCCGGAGTGTCCCATATAGATTCTCATGAGTTAGGAAGACAGGTCTGCTTCTAGGCCCACCTAGGTCTAATGGATAGCTCCCTAGCCAATGCCTGCAGCCTGAAGGAGGATTGTGAGGCCTGGATGGATTGATGATGTCTGCAAAGGTGAGGGAGCACTGTTGCAACAATTCTTTTAGAACCTACTAACACGCATAGATTATTTTAAGTCTGTGTTGTAGGAGGCAGGTGAATATTTGATGAGGGAAAACAAACTGCTACATTCATGTGCTCCATTTTGTTTTTTCTTTATTAGAAAAAATCAGTGTTGGCATTTCATACTTCGACACCAGCTGCCTGTAAGCATCTTTGGAAGTGTGGGGTGGAGAACCAGGCCTTTTATAAGTAAGTAACTTTTAGTCCTTGACTTGTGAGGTTTTAAGAGCACTCTTGAAACCCTCTGTGCTTTGCTAATGGGTCCTCAATCATTTCTCCTTGGTAAATCCTTTTTTTTTTTATCATATTTAACTGTGTTACAAAATCTGTCTTCAGTCACAGGAAATCCTAATAAGGATAATTATAAAATCCTGGACAAGGTGATCCACACAATGTTGTGGAATGCTAAAGGCAGGAGGAGGTCTTGTCACCTCTTGTCAGCTACAGCATTCCAGGGGCTTCTGGGAGACTCTTTACCCCCTCTGTGAGCTCCTGTGTGTTCAGGCACTGGTCACACCAAAACCACCCAAGGAACTCTGAGAAATCACTAAATCCAGGTCTCTGCCCCCATGTGAGCCTAGAGAGAAAGGGGACTCAACACTGGCAGGTGTTAGTCTAAAATTACATGATTTAGAAAAAATTAATAATTCTTATGTAATTCTCTACCACACAATTCACTCTTTTAGAGTGTAATTTAGTGAGTTTTAGGATAGTCATAGAATTATGAAATCATTACAACCCTCTCATTCCAGAAAGTTTTCATCATCCCCCAAAGAAACCCCATTCCAATCAGCACCCATTTCTTAATCTTTCCTGAACCCTCTCCCTGCCTTTGGCCACCACTCCTTTGCTTCCTGTCCACATGGATTGATCCATGCTGGACTGTGCATGTAAGCAGACTTATTGATTAATTTATAGTCCTTGGCTCACCGATGTTGCTGTGCTTCCTCTAAGTAGGCTTAGTTGACACCTACACCATCCCCCCTTTTTTGTGGCATTACTGCCCTGGTGGGAGTAGGAAGCCCAGCCTTGGTCCTGGAGAGTTGCTGCTGGATTTGAACCATCAACCCTGTGGGCCTAAGTCCTGCACACAACCACTATGTCACTAGATCTCAGCCCTACACCATCCCTTTTTATAGCAGAATATTATCCTGTTAAATGAATGTACCATATTTTCCTTTTCCATTCATAATTTAGCAGGCATTTGGATTATTTTCATTTATTTACTATTTTTAATAGTGCTACTATGAATCATCATGTACTGGTTTTATATGAACCACTCTTTTGATTATGTATCTCGGAATAGAATCGCTGGATCATGTGGTAACTATAGTAACTCTTTGAGAGCTTGTCACACTGTTCTGGAAGTCTACGCCTTTGGAATTTCTAATCCACCTCCTGTAATGAAATCATCTGGTCTTCATCAAGGAATTACTTAGAGACACTTAGTTTTTTGAATGGCTGATTTCTTAGAAGGGGCAGTTGGTGGATGGAGTCAAGAAACAAAGCGCAGTGAAAATTACCTCAGCACACAACCATTATTGGAGATTGCTTTGTGCATATCTCTCTCCCCAGTAGCCCGGGTGGCTTAGTGGTGACACGGTGGGCTCTGCTCTGCAATGTCTGCACTTCAATGCCACTTCCTCCTCGGGAGGAAGACGAAGCTTTACAATTGCATAAAGAGTTACGGTCTTGGAAACTCAACGGGGCATTTCTGTCCTGTCCTGTAGAGTTGCTGTGAGTTTGGAGTTTGGTTTATCTGTCTCCCCAACTCTCTCTGAGGACATAGACTAGCTGTTCTTTGTCGTTGTCTTTCCTGAAGAGTCAAGCATACCAACAACATCGTCTGAGTCAAACCAGTAAGACAGAGTTTGGGTTCTCAGGGTCATTTTAGCTCACGATTAAGAGCAAAAGAGGAGTAGAAATAAAATATTGGAGGGAACCTAGCAGGAAGGATGCAGAAACTAGAAAGAAAATGGTCCTTCTGAGTGGAAGAAGGCATCCCAATCTGGGTAAGGAACCAAGGCAGAAGAGAGGAAGATGCACTTTGGGGAGGATAAAGGACTAAGGCTGGAGCATGGGGTGGATAGCATGGAAAGGAAGGTCAGGCTGTAACCAGCGATTGGGGCCAGATATGGAAAGAAGTCTCAAAAAGGCATTCAATGCTATAGAGTCAGTCGAATCTGCAGCAATCCTAGACATCATTAGGGAATTGGCATCCTCCGCTTTCTTTCACAGAGTGGCTGGTGTAGCAACCTCCTGCTTATCTGATGATGCCGCCAGAGCCCCTTCACAAAGCCCCATAGGGACCTGAAGTCACACTCCTGAGGTAGATATAAACCTTGGTTAGCAATAAACTTGCTCTCCTTGGCTCTCACTGGTTCCAGGCTTCCTGCCTGTGCTGTGCGTAGACCTGACTGTTGATATCATGATAATCAAAGGCTCTTGGAAACAGTCCAGAAGACTACCAATGTGAACCCCAACCGCAGCACCCCTGAGACCAGAATAACTCACGGATAGCTAGATGGTACCCAAGTACCACTGACAGCTGTTCTCACGATGAGTCACAGTCGGAGATCCTGAATTGAGTGGGAGAAACACGTGGAATGAAACTCAAAATAAAAAGGCTCAGACTTCCTAACTTGATATTTACTGATGGAAACCCCTAAAACAATGGTTCTTCAGTGCCTGTGAAGTCTGGTACGGAACTCCCCTCCATGTGTTAACTTTCAGCCAAACAGCAAACAGGCCTATAAGGTGGCCAATAATATCAAGAAGTGTACAAACACACACACTTCTTAGAGCAGTCACCCATAGGAGACTCAAAGGGTAGCATTTGCGCAGGGATAAATCTCCTAAAGCAGGAAGAGCTAAGAAGGAAACATGAATGAAAGAGGTAACGGAGAAAGTGCTAAGAGTGCTGTTACACTGTGGGAATTGCACCCCTGGCATGAAACAAACAGTGTATGAATGTTTGAATGGAAAAATGGTGTGCCCTGTGAACTTCCACCTGAATGGCAATAAAAAGTTTGCTTGTTTGTTTTTTAAAGCCACATAGGAAATGAGGAAAGAGGAACAGAGAAATATCTAAAATCTATGGAATCTTTAAAAAAAATTTGGGGGGGGGGTGGTAAAATATATATTTAACAAAACACTTGCCAATTTGACCTCCCAAGTGGCAGTGAGGAAATGGCATCTCCACTTGTTGCTGGTCTACTTACCTTTCTTGGTCAGGGGTGGCCTAGGGGCCCACAGAGAGGGTGGGTCCAGTTTTTACAGTCATAATTCAGTGACTTTCCCCCCACATGTGTGGTAAACGAGTTTGCTGACAGCCAGCAAGGAGGTTTCTTTGATCCTTTTATATTTCTATAGGACTGTGTATCCAGGGAAACCTTTTCCATCATTGACAGAAGCTCCCAAAGATTCCAGTGAGTTTCCCGTGAGCATCTGGGAGAGCAGGGCCCACCTCTCCTGTCACGTTCCCGTCCAGCAGTGAGGCTTGCATGTTGCTCTGAGGCCGAGCACACTTCCGCAGCGCTGGCAGACTCTGATAGGAAGGGAAGGCCTGGCAGTCTGCATCCGGAAACCAGCCACTGACCAGCTTCTGTAGCCAGTGGTGATCTGATGCCACGGCACTCATAGGGACTGATTGCCACGAGCTAGCCACGGGCAGATTTGACAACAGCTCACAAGAACAGTGTTTCAGTAGTGTTTGTGGCCAGAGATTTTCTAGAACATTTGCTTCTCCATTAGCTTAGCACCACTCCTCTTCCGCCTGGAGGAGGTTAGGGGTCACTCGCTCTGCCTTGGCCTGGGGGATGGAGGGCCTCGACCACGCTCTGGCTCTGCTCCTGCCACACCACGGGGCCTCCTGGAGCCATCCTGGGCTGTGAAAGTAAACAAATAGGGGCTTGAATCTGGGCTCATTTGCTCCCTAGTACGGGAGCCTGGAACAAGGAGCTTGAGTTCACAAAGAACCAAAGCACTGTCAGGTATGTGGTAGGAAAGGTTCATGGAAAGGTTTGGCAGTTCAACTCCCGAAGT
>PVJH01019341.1:0-43012 GCA_004026705.1 Nesogale talazaci | reverse complement strand
AAAGATTTGTAAGAGTCCCCCAGTAAAACAATTAATAATGAAAAGGGAAGTAGAAAAAATTAAAAGCTAGAACAGATTTAAAATATGTCAAAGGGAAGACCAAATGGTAAGTTACTATATTTTAAACTAATTGTATTTGATATTTTAAGAAAACAAATGAGATCTAATGGGAGAAGGTAGAAATGGAGAATACTGTATACTTTGATGCACACAGATTTAATGAAAATTGTACCTCAAACAGTAAGATAATTGATGTATGTATGGATTGCGATGCAAGTTGTATGAGTCCCAAATAAATTGATTTAAAAAGAAGTAAGAGAAATAGTTTTCTTTCCCATCTAACCTGCTTTAAGTAAATACAAGGCATTGAATTGCTTCCTTTAAGTTGGATCTTCCAGTGAGAACTTCTATTTCCAGCCCAATACACTGAATCTGATTCCATATTTTAGCAAGATCCCAGACTCCTGGTGATTCATATGGATTCACAGATAGTTCGGGGGGGGGGGGGGTGCATAGTCCCTGGGGAGCTCATTAAGTTGTAGATTCAGATTCTCAATGTCTGGAAACTCTATTTGTCTGCAAATTATCATCAGTGAGTCCAACCAGATGGAAGATTTGAAGCCCTAAGTAAAGTATGATCATGCCAACACTTCCATATAAGATGTGTATCCGACAGTTCATTTTGAACAAAGATTACTCAAAGTCTTCTAGAACACTCCAATTATGAAAGCAGCACTTTAGAAGACTTTAGCAAGAGTAAGTGCACCCAAAGTTAAATGCAGTTAAATGCAGTAGGACATATTAGGAACTTACCACTTCTCAAAGTCTATACAAGAACCTTTAAGAGGAAAGCACCAGGCTGGTTATCTGGAAACTTGGGCAAATGACACTGTAACCTCAAGGAAATAACACACACTTTGCAAACAGAAAACCAGGATTCCCTTTCTGGGTCTGAAATCTATAAAATATGTGATTTTATCTAATTATGTTGTATGATTCCCATTTGCCTCAGTTTGGTTTTACTTCTATAAAAAAACATGAGCAAAAACTCTAGTAAAAGTTGCAATAAGATGTCAGGGTCAGCTGGAGGACTGGATGAGCTATGAGGCCTGAACAACCAATCCAGAATTATCTCACCTGATCCATTGTAATGGTCATATCTAGAGCTCGGGATGACCCATCCCAAATTGCCTGATCTTATCTATTCGGAAGGTCTTGCCCAGAAAGTCTGATAACTAACACCACCTCATCTGATAAAGAAGTGCACAAGCTGTGGAATATAAGACCAACCGTTTTACTGGAATTAACACCAAACAATATCACTGGGAAAGTACAATAGGGTATGAAATGAGACAATGAGATGCTGCAACCAACCCCCTATAAAATCCAATGTCAGCTTCCTCATCTCGTGAGGTGATCAGCTTCATGATTGAAGGGTACTTTGCTTATTAAACCTTCGCTCTACTTGCAGTTTTTCTAGCTGTCTTGTGTGTGTCGCTCCCACTGTGGTGACAGCAAACCACTCAAGCTAGCTTTTCTCTGAGGAAGAAGAGCCTGATGACATCTCCTTTCAACAAGTGACAGTACAAAATGTCTGTGTGATCATGACATGTTGATAGGATCAGGTGCCAGGCATCTAAGACCTAGAACAAAATCCTACCCACTGTGAATGGGGAAGCCTGAAGTATAGACCTTATTGCCCATCTGTGGACAATTGGACAGGGAAGATATGAGCCAGTCAGGGTGCAGTATAGCACCGATGTAACATACAACTTTCCTCTAGTTCTTCGGTGCTTCCTTAACCCCACTCTTTTGGCCTCAATTCTATCTTACAAATCAAATTAGTCTAGAACATGCACACTGCCACAGTTAAGAGCCAGCAACACAGGGAATCCAGGATAGATGAAGCCCTGAGGGCCAACAATGAAAGTTGAGATACCAGGAAGATTAGGGGAGGGTGGGAGGAGAAAAGGGGAATCGATCATAAGGATCAACCTAGAACCCACTCCAAGGGGAAAAATAAAGGAAAAGTGGAGTGGATGAGAGGTGATGGAGGATGATGGGAGATATGAAAATAATAATTTATAACTTATCAAGAGTTTGTGAGGGAGGGCGAGCAAGGGAGGGAGGGGGTAGAAATGGGGAGCTGATATCAAAGTCTCAAGTGGGAAAAGAATGCTTTGAAAATGATGATGGTGGCATATGTGCAAATGTGCTTGACACATTGGATGATAAGAGAGCTAAGAGGCACCAATAAAAGTAAGAAAAAACAATTTAATCCCCTAAAATTTTAATCATATTTCTGATCCTATCAGATTGGTAAAAAATAAAAAAGATTGATGATGTCAATTTTTGAAAAAGATAAGGGGCACAAGCATTTTCATCCACTGGTCAAAAACCACCAGCCAACTTACAACCACTAAGCTTACCGGCGGCAAGCAGATGACAACACATAGCCACAGGATAATGGAGCTGCTTGTCTCCAACGATGAAGATAAGCTCCTCTTTTTCTGTGGAGTGACTGATGGGTTTGAAAGCAATAGTCCACTGGAAGTAGGGATATACTTTGACATATTTTCTGTAGAAAGTATCCTGGCCATTAAATGTATTAAAAATAAAATATATGTAACTTTTTTTTTTTGGCATCACTGCCCTCAGGTGGTGGGAGTAGGAGGCCCAGCCTTTGCTCTCTGGAGCTGGAATCAAACCTCTGCCCCAGTGGGCCGCAGTCCCGTGCACCGGGGCTCAGCCTGTATGTAACATTTTAACTCAAAATACGGCTTTCAAAAATTTATCATAAAGAAATGACCAGAGAAATTCATAGGGGATGTAACAAGAATACCCATATGTCAATTGTTTTGATATTATGTGATTGCTATTTCAAAAATAAGTGATGCCATCTCTATTTAGTGCCATAAAATACATAATTTATTTCAATATTATACTATAGGATGTGTGATTATAGGAAAATCAAAATAGGTATGATCCTAGAAATATGCTCAAAAATATACATGATTTATCTATGGCTGTCATTTTATAGACAAATGAGTAAAGGATTTTCTCCAACTTAATTTTGGACAGGTAGATTGAAATAGGATCCCCGGTTTCGGTTTCCAAAACTTCAGAAGAACTGTGTAATCTAAATAAATCATGATACCTAGGAGGTAGGCAATGTATTAATCCTGAATTTCATTCTTGTTTTTTTTTTTAATTTCTTCACTGGTTTTCCTATGCTTGTGAATGTTTTTTCAATTGGAAACAACAGGGTAATTTTATTATTTGAGAACAGAGACATCATAATTACAAAGTGCAATGACTAGCACACATCAGGTACTTAACAAATGAACCATTTCCTGCCTATTTTTCATAGATTGTCTCTGAGCTCTCAGTCTGCACTTCTATATTTTGCTTGGTCACACAGCTCTACAAGCTGTGATGCCTAAAAGCCAGTTGGCTTCCACTCAGTTCTTTCAGTGAGAGTATTAGAAGACTGTAAGACAGGATGGAGAAAGGATGCTGTTTTCCACTGCCATTTTCTGACCCTAGAACAACAGTAGGAATCTGACTAATCCTGTGCTATTCTCAAGCACTGCTGTAATTCCTCAGCGGCATCAGCTTCTGGCAAACTACTGGACATGGACATGCCTTCACCCTCTGGATTTTGAAGCCTTAGTCAGCCTCCCAAACACCACCTCACGAACCCCTAAAAGTTCTGAGCATCAGTCACTTCTCCTCCTCTCTCTGGTTTCCCCATCCAGAGAGGTGGAAATGTGTCTTTGGTGGCACTTTGGTGGTTAAATGTCATTAGCAGTTTGGAATCATTGTTGTGGGAAGCTGAGACTTGTCTATCTGCATAGAGAATTACAATCTGAGAAACACACAGGGCAGTTTTACCCTGCCCTAGAAAGTGGCAATGAGCCCGCATTGACACAATAGCCACGAGTATACTTTTTATAGGTGGAAACGCTTCTACTTTCATTGATTTCATTAGCACCTTCTAAAAGTTCGGATGTCCACCACATACACGAATGAATGTCTTCTAATAAAACTCCTCTTCCAAGTACCTAGTCTCCTAGTTATATTACATGTCATTTATATAACTTATGTAATTAGAAAACCATAACATTATTTCAATTTTTAATATTACAATTTTACTGAGGACAACTCTTAAACCATATTAACTGCTGTATTTATTATCTAGTGTCCTCTGAGGAATCTCATTAAGTGCTACTTCTCTATGCTTCCCATTTCCCCATCCGGCACATAGGTGCTTTCATGGAGTGTTCATAACACATCTGAAACAGCCTGAAAATGTATTAATGCTCATTAAAGAACGAATCATTTGGCAGAAGTTATGTAAGAGTGGCTCACAGAAAAGGTAAAATTAATTCTAATCCTTTTCTTTCTTATGGCCACATAAGGGGTGGTGTCTTCGGGCCTCCTCCATTGGCAGAGCCCTCTTTCTTCTTGTGAGACCAATTTTCTCCCTTGCTTCACACTGAGAACCCTTCCTCTCATTTCAAGAGACCTCTTTTCTAGGCATTCTTTCTTACTTCAGGATCTAACACTTTCTATGATATTTAACAATTGAGAGGATTCTCCTCCCCTCAAAATAAACAATCACTTTAGGAGCTACATTCACTTCTATTTATAGAGATGTCTTCATCGACTTAAATCAGAATTAAAAGCACCATATTTCAGAGTTAAAAACCATCTGTGTGGTCACCTCCAGGTTCTAAAATCCAGCATTACTCCTCCCTGGGCTATTTTATGGGCTCCCACTGGTGGGAAGGCAGCCAAGCAAGAAACAATATTGAATTTCTCATCTGTCCATTGTTTCAGAGCTCATCAAGAGTCATTTGTTTTTGTTTATTCTACCTCTTATGATGACAAATTTATAAATCAATCCACCATTAAAAATATAAATCTTCCATAAAATCTAAAATCTAAGAACCCCTGCTACATTTTAATATAGTCAAAGCCTGGTCAGTAGTGATTATAGCCAGAAACTGGTAACAATGGAAAAGGATTTAATCCTCAATAGAGAAAACTGACAGGATAAGACAGTGTTGTTGAACCTGAAGGGAAGCTTTATCACAGATTTTACAAAAGGCATTTGTTATGAACCAATTTCTTTATTTGTTTTATGAAGTCTGATTAATTTTATTTTATTACATATTGCAGTAAAATGAGACCTTCAAAATTACAGTGGAGTAAAATATTACTGACATTAATTTTATGTTTACAAATTGTTATCAGTTTCAAGATTTTTTTCATCTGATTTTCAAAGTTTCATTTGTTTCTGCTAGTTCATTCAATTACACTTAATTCTTACCTATGTTTACTTACAGTAAGGATATTGCTCTTTTTATTGTTTGTTTTTCTTCCACAATGACCTCTTAAAATAAATATGGTCAGGTTTTTCTTCAGTGATCTTGTCAGAAGGGTAGGCATTACTGAATTCCCAGTCATTAGAACAAAGTATTCTTGCATTGAGGGAGGGCTTAAGCAAAGGATGAATGTTTGTGAATATTTGTCCACATCCTCAGTGTTTTTCCATTTAAATATATGTACATAGGCCAATTTTTATGAATTTGTACTTGCACATTTTTATTTGAATGAAATTAATTTATATTTGAATTATGTGAATTAATGTGTATGAATTAATTTATAATTCATTTGTATTTGTATGGATTGATATTGTCTCATAAGTTCACACCTATGTCTATACCTATATCCATAGCTTTGTTTCCTAGATATTTTCTGCTTCTTTTTGCCTTCCTCCTGTTCTATCATTATGCTTACCCTTCTTCTGCCTCTCAGCTGGATTGCTATTGCTGCAGCATCACTGATGTCTCTTTGGCCTCTTCATTGTTGTTTTTAATTTCCTAGTCATTCCCGGTCTACGGAGTTGTTTGCTCACTGTTCCCCCACTACCACTTCCTCTTCCCCATAAGTCCCTTTGGAACCAATACTGACTGATGGTACCCAGATATCAAAAGATGTAACATCTGGGGTCTTAATGGCTTGAAGCAGATCTGGGGTCTTAATGGCTTGAAGCAGATATCTAGCCCAGAAGCAACAATCCCACATGGAAGAAGCACACCAGTCTGTGGGATCATGAAGTGTTGATGCAATCAAGTAACAGGAACCAGAAGACCCAAAACATACAAAACCATATTGTTGAGAATGAACAGGATTAGAGCAGAGACCCCAAATCCATCTGTAGACAATTGGACATCTACTCATAGAAGGGTCACAAGAAAGGAATGAGTCAACCAAGCATAATGGTGGAGGAGGAGGAAGGTAAAATGGAACAGAAAATATCTAGAAAACAAAGCGATGGAAATAGATATAAATATAGGTGTGAACTTATTAAACTACATTGATTCATACAAAGAGAGGTATTGGTCTATGTATATATTTAAATGGAAAAGCACTGAGGAAGTGGACAGACCTCCAGCCTTTGCTTAAGCCCTCACTCAACATGAGAATACTTTGTTCTAACAATTGGTCACTTAGTAATACCTACCCTCCTGACCAGATCACTGAAGACAAACATAACAATGAAACACAAAATATTCCTTTGGCTCTTTGAGCCCACTTCACCCCCCACTATCATGATCTCAATCCTGCTTTCAGTTCTGGATATACTGGAGCATGTATACTGGTACAGATAAGAGGTCAGGACACATGAAATCCAGGTGAGATACACCCTCAAAAACTGCATTGGAAGTAGAGATACCAGGATGATACAGAGAAGGTTGGAGGTGTTGGGGGGGGTGGGGTAGGAGGGGGAAACCAGTCATAATGATTGATGTATAACTCCCACCCCCAGGGTGATGAACAGTAGACATATTGGTGAAGGTAGATAGTGGTTGGGGTAAGATATGAAAAAAATAATCACTTATAAGTTATCAAGTATCATGAGTGGGAGGTGGAGGAGGGAGAGAAAAATGAGGAGCTGATACTAAGGTCTCAAATAGAAAGTTAATGTTTAGAAAATGATGGTGGTAACATATGTACAGATATTCTTGATACAATTGATGTAGGGGATGTTATAAAAACAGTATGATCCCCCAATTAAATGATTTTTTAAAAGAAAAATATCATCAAGTTTGCTTACATAAAAAGAATCAATATTTCATGTTCTCCTATAAGTAAAATATTCCTCTGCAGTTGACATTTTTCCAATTATTGATCTTTTATTATACAACCAATAACTAAAGTAAAATTGAGAAATGGAAATCATGTTTTTAGGTGATTCTAAAGTCATCCGCCATCTCCCCTTTCTCCACCCTAATAAAACCACCATATCATTTCTGCTTTAAATGAGTTTGACTGCTTTTAGTTTATTTCACACTGTGACAAGATCAGAGGGTCAGGAGATCAGGCCAAGCTGTTATCCTCTTAGAATTCAGCATTGTTTGGTAAAAAATACAAGATTCACAAGATTGTAGATTATTTATTTTGGAGCCTGACATGAAACAAACTTCTTTGATTTTTTTCTGTTATAGGCTTGTGCTGCTAAGTTATCTTTAGTTTGACAAGACTTGCTTGCTGTTAGAAAACCCTGGCTTTATCTCCCTGACCACTGTTATCAAAACCTCCTAGATATTCTCAAAGACTTCATAACCAACCCATAAAAGGAAACTATGTCAATTTTATGTACTCCTGTAAGTTCCATAGGGAAGTATACTTACTTGTAAAGGATTGCCTATTAGGTTTAGTTCCAGATTTAGGCTCTCTGTTGTTTATGTAAAAATGGCCTCTTTTTTTATCAGACTACATATATAGTAGTGCTATCATCTTTAAGAAGTATATTTAGAGGAATGTGTCCAGGAACAAATTACCTATGAGCAGAACAATGGAATTCATATCATATAAACAAAGTTTAAGTTAAAACTAAATCAAGCTGGAAGACTCTACACAAGGAAATTTAGGGCAGGTTGATTATTATCCATGAGATTTCCTGACTAAATGAGTGAAAGTTCTGGGGCAAAAATTAAACAAACAAACAAAACAAGACAAGACAAAAAGTATCTAATTATGCAGAACAGAATGGACATTTCTTAAAATGAAATCTCCTGTAAGGAAGGCCTTGAAATGAAAGTTAGATAAACCATAAATCAGAAAGGTCCTTAGAAGTGTTCATGAACATTTAAGTTCATTTAATGAGATATTATGCATCCATGATAGCCTCAAATCTTTGATAACAATGCATGTGATTTTCCAAGCAATAGAATACTGCTCTAGTTTCGAAGTCTCTCTCAGGTAAAATTGTTTAGGTGATCATAGAGAGTTCCATGATGGAAGGCATTATGTAAATTAAGAAGATAACTTTAGGCACCATAAATAATAATAATGATGACGAATGGCAGTGTCCCTGAGAAGTTGCCCTGTCACTTGGTAGCTCAGAACAGTCAGCTGTGAGTGAGAAATAATGACTATCCTGGCCAGAAGAATAGGAAGTGAATGAGCCCTTTTTAATCTCTACACCAAAGATGTGGATGATCTGGTGATATGAAAATTTGAAATGGAAGTAAATAAAATACTTAGCTCTGATCTTAAATATTCCCCAACTGAGTGCTCCTTACAAAAGGACTTGGTTTCTGAGTCTCTGGAGTCTTTTAGAGGCCAAAGATATAAAAAGCAAAGAAATCCAGTACCCTACTCTGTGTTCCCTGCCCTCAAAGAACATCCATGAAGACAACTAAAGTCTGAGAACTGCTAAACCAAGAAGATCTGTTAGAAACACCTTGATGTATTACTTATATTCACCAAAATCCCCAACTTAGGGTAAATTAAAAGTAATGCTACTAGGGATTTAGTTCATTTATGAATGAGTTTATCAAAATAAAAAGGATTTATTATGATTATTATTGTTGTCATCATTATTATTTATTTATCACTTTATTGGGGGCTCTTACAAATCTTATAACAATCCATCACTCATTTTTATTAAGCATATTTGTATATATGTTGTCATCAACATTTCCAAAACATTTTCTTGCCCTTGGTATCAGCTACTTTTTTCTCTCCCTCTCCCTCCCTCCTGTCCTCCCTCCTTCCCTCAAGTTCCCACCCTCATGAATCCTTGACCAATTATATATTATTATTGTTATTTCATGTCTTACACTGTCAATTGTCTCCCTTCACCTACATTTCTGTTATTCATCTCCCTGGGATGGGCTATATATCCAACTTTGAGGCTTCCCCTTTCTCCCTCACCCTACCCTCACCCCTGCCCCCTACCCCACCTTCTACACTCATGATACTTCTACTCCCACAAGTGTTCCTGAAGATTTTATCTGCCCTGAGTTTCATGTGTTGAAAGCTCTTATCTGTACCAATGTGTGTACTTTGATCTAGCCAGGTTTGTAAGGTAGAATTGGGTCATGGTATTGGTGGGGAGGAAGCATTCAGGAACTAGAGGAAAGATGTTTGTTTTGTCAGTCATACCTTTCTTGTAAGCCTTCTTGGGGGGGGGGGGGTGTCCAATTGTTTACAGATGGGCTTTGGCGACCAGACGCCCCGATTTTTCACAATTTTACAATGTCCCACGAATTTTAAAATTAAAATAAATATATTAAAATACTATTCTTTGCATTCTATGAAAATTTTTGTTGCTCCATATAGACCAAATTTTTAACCAAGAACTCCCCTCCCTCCAGTCAATGGTGCCCTGCTTAAAATCTGGCCACTTTAGTAGGTCTCACTCCAACTCCCCTCTTTTACATAGATATAATTATTTGTTTTGGATCTTTTGATACCTGCTATGTGATCTAGTTGACACCTCATGATCACACAGGATGGCATGCTTCTTCCATGTGGGCTTATTTGCTTCTCCATCAAGCCTTGAAGACCCCAAATACTATATCTTTTGATAGCCAGGCACCATCCACTTTCTTCACCATGTGTCTATGTATGTGTTCAGTGGATTGCTCAGAGTACTTATTCTGGTAGTAAACTAATCTTAACCTCCTTTAGGAGCCTGGGTGGTGGTGGGGGGGGGGGGAAGTATAATTAAAATAGAGTTTTTTGAGGCTATGTTGAGGGCCAGTAACATTCAAAACAGAGAAATCAGCCCCAAACATTATGACCATTTTTTTAATTCCAAAGGGAATCTTGAAATATTTTCAAGAGGGATACAGGACTACCACAGTGAATTATTAGGAAGAAGTTTAAGAAAATGAAAGTTGAATTGGTGATAAATAGACCAGAAGCAGTACACTGATAATGTTTTTCCCCATCATGACACTCAGTCTTCAAGGATAGCAAGTGAGGTACTAGGATAATTTTGCTGGGAAACCTTATCCTATCCACCTTACAGCCATAGCCTTGACCCTTCAGACTTCCTTTCCCCAAACTCAAAGAACATTCCAAAGAAGCATAATTTCATTCTCACAAATGTGCTCAAACTGCCATTTTCATTTGATATAAATTGAAAAGTGCAGAATTCTTCACAGAGAATGGAAAAGATTTACATATCACTAACAGAACAGGATGAAGGATAGGTTAAGAAACAATAGTCCAAATTATCATTTGACTTTTTTTAATAGTTATTTAATATTGCTTTAAATTTTCTCTTAAAGACAGTGATTACTGTATTACATTGTGTCATTCTTATTTTCAATACTTTTAATTCTATCTCTTTGAAATTTTCACTCTATTTATATCTTTTTCCCTTTACCTTTCCCTATTCTGTTTTCTCAGCTACATGAAATTGCGTTTTTGCCTCTCTAATATTAAGTTGTTTGTTCTTTTAGAATTACAACTTTAAAAATAACATTTCTTTCAATATTTTGTGTATTCTATTTTTTCTCTAGCTTACAGTGTCCAGTTGTTTAGTAAAAAGAATTATTATAACAGCGAGGATTTCTAATATTTGTCCACAAAGTTTGACACAGATGCTTGTGAACATAGCCTTATATATACTTCACTAACTGGTTATGTTATCTTGGGAATCTCATTTATATCTAGGCCTGATGTCACAAAATGTGAAAATGTTGATCCTTTTTAAAGCACCTTATCAGGCATTGCAATTAATCTTTCCCATTATACATTCCAAAGGCATGCAGGGTCTGATGAAGAAGAAAAAGCACAACCTTCTCTATTTCAGTCTATTCCACATAACAAGCCGACACACTTGTCGGATGAAGACAGAACTTTTCCACAATTATTATACTCTAAAATATTAATCAAGCAATTTACCAACATTTAGTGTGCTAGTCATTCTAACTGAAACTCCCAATTTTATGAGGGCTTTGCATGACTCAAGTTAGGATACTGATCTGCTTCCTCAAGGTCTATGGGTGGGATTCAAGAGTCATTGTCAATGACCACCGCTAACAATGTAAACCTGTTCACCTACCCCCGGGGAGTCTGAAGTCCCTCCTTATCACATCCCTCTCCTCTTAGTCATGAGTCATCCCTAAGCCATTATCATCTTATAGCCCTTAAAACAGCACCCGCTCGTGGGATGTCCTGACCAGTGACTAGAGAAATCATGTGTCCCTGTTAGGCTACTTTAACAGGAAAAATTAATGTTCGTTCTCCCTCT
Source organism: Nesogale talazaci (assembly GCA_004026705.1). Taxonomy (NCBI): domain Eukaryota; kingdom Metazoa; phylum Chordata; class Mammalia; order Afrosoricida; family Tenrecidae; genus Nesogale; species Nesogale talazaci. Next base: position 31,449 of record PVJH01019341.1, on the reverse strand, counting down.
CTCTCCCTCTCCATCTCCAAGCAGACCACCATACGGGGTGGAGGTGAGCATGTTACCCTGATGTTATGTATGTCTGACTCTTATTGTTACTTTCTTTCTCCCTCTGTCATGATCTCTATATCATTATTATAATAAATAATAATTATCATTGCACAGCTGCCTGTTGAACCCTTGCTGTGAGTATATCAGGAGCCCTGATCACCTCCTGATACACACTCTTTATAACTGTGCTAAGAATCAGTAACATATAACTGAGAATAAAGAATTGTCTGTAATAAGCTATGTTTGGAACCTGGGTGGAACAAGTGACTAAGTACTCAATTTCTAATCTCAGCTGGTGGTTGAAATCCACCAACATGTGTATCAGAAGACAGGTTTGGTGAACTGCTTTTACAGCTTTAAAAACCCTATGGAAACATAGTCTACAATTATCTACATGCTCTATTGGTGAGTAGCAACAAGGGTTTTACAAACTTAGGAACGGACATCTAAGATATGATTGTTGGTCTTTCTTCCCTGGAAAAGAGAAGAGTGAAGAGAATCGAACACTGAATGAAACAAGTAATTCAATAGACTAGCACAGTACAAGAGCCCCTGTCTCCTAAGATCAGAGCTAAATGACACCGGGCTACCTCTCCAACTACTTTGAAAAGGGTCACATTAAATGTTCCTGTATAGAGGAAGAGAAACACAAAACTAATGGGACCTCTCAAACTCTGTCCTTTGTCACCTTTATCATGAAAATGTACTTCCTTAATCTAATTTTCAGCCAAACAAAAGGTAGATCTATAAGGTGAATAATAATAGTAGGAATGAATGTACTCCTTAGAATAAGCAACCAATTTGGATCAAAAGGACATTATTTGTCCAAGAACATAGTTCAGATGGTAGGAAGGATTAGGAAAGAAGGATGAGGAGAAAGTGAGGTAACTGATGTTACAATGCGGGTATTATAATTATTAACATAACAAAAAGTGTGTGCATTGTTGGATAGAAAGCTGGTATGATCTGTAAATTCTCATCCAATTCACAGTAAAATGCTTTCATAAAAGAAAAGAAACGCCGTGGAGCAGTCTGACTCTGCACCCAGGGGATTGCCAGGGTTAAGAGTGGGTTTGACAACATGTAACAAGAATACGTTAACCCCTGATCTCACTGTGAGAAGAACAAGATTTGAACTCCACCTGACTTTACCACTGACTCATCATTAGTCATTTGTTTAGTCTGGATCACAGTTTCCTCCTTTTGAGATGGAGAGTTTTAGACTAGATTGTTTCCAAGGACCCCCTCAGGCATTAATTGTCTATGAATTTACAACTTTTTTTGTTAAAAAGAAACTAGGAGACTAGCCTAAATACCCATAAATATTGCATTGCTGTATTGCTATTTGTACTAGAAAATAGAAGCCCAGAAGAATTTTTTCTGACAAGAGTATCAATATTTCTCCTATTATACTTTATTGATGAAAGCATCTTTATTGTGAAAATGCACTCAACTCCCTTAATCTAATTTTCAGCCAAACAGAAGGTAGGGCTACCATAACATAAATGAGGGTCAAGTCCCGCAGGTGCCTGACATACTTGCCATTGATGACACCATCTGGGTTCAGCATGGGGATGATCTTGAAAATGAAGTTTTCCCTCAGGAGTCTCGCCACAGGATCACTACTGATCAGGAACTCCAAAGTCCCCTTCATCACCCAACTGGCGTTACTCTCTCCTGGGTGAACTCGGGCAGTCATCACTTGGTATGAACGTTGTCCTGCAGAAGAATAAAAAAAGGAAAATTAAAACTAAATAGTTTTCTACTTTCACCACAATAGTCTACACATGGCCAGAAGTATACCTGCTTGACATGGAGTCCCGAACAGGATGTGTTCCTGATACTTGTCCAATTGCCTCTATCTTTATGTATTTGAAATCTCAAGAGAGAATAAAGTTAAACCTTATCAAAAGCATAAGTTCTTAGTAATATTAAAAGAGGTCAAGATGAAAATTTTATGAGGACTATCTAGGAAAAATTAGATTATCCTGAGATAATCCAGTTGTATGGTAGAGACCTGAGATTAAACATTACATTTATCAGCTAACAGCTGTGATATATTAATTTCTGAGTCCACTTCTCATCTTGAAAATAGAACCAGTAATTTATAACTTCAACTGGTTGTTACCTAAAGAAGAGATATAAATATAAAACACTCAGTATATATTGCCTGCCATTCAATACATATTGGTTCCTAGCCTACTCGTAAAAGAATCGTGCATATGTTGGTCCTTTCGTTATCCATCAGAAACAAAAGTCCAATATAGATGTAGTATGTGTAACACTGAAAAGATACATGAGAGAGTTAAGATTCTGAGAGCTCTCAATAAAGCTCTAAAAGCATTTTAGAGTCACAATACCTTCTTCACTTCTCAAAGCGAGCCAAGGAAAGACTTTCTACTAAGTCACAAGGATAGACTCAATTAGAACTTGTGACTGCATTGAGTTGGGAACAATGAACTTGCTTTCCCTTCTTTGCTGATAGAACACATTTGGAGTATCAAAGTGGTGAGTCACATTCTAAGCCATTATCTGTACATAGGTGGAAATATACCTTGATTGATTAATAACACCTTTCCCTTAAATTTTCAATGATTCTAGGGTTAACCTCCTATGCGGTATTCACCAAGTATATTCTATCACCCTATCCCAAGTAGATAGTTTTAACAAACAGAAATGTATTTTCTCACAGTTTAGGAGTATAAAAGTCCAAAACCAGATAGAGAAATCTCTAGGGGAAGGTTTTCTCTGTGCCTATCTGGGGGGCCCCAAATACAAGGACATGCTCTTCTTTTCTGTCTCTCCCTCTCTGTTCCATTCTCCTTTTGTCTCCTTATAAAATAAAATTTGATCCTGGTCACAGTCCATAAAAATCTCACTTTATGTTGAAAAAGGGTGGTGATCTGAGACAGGATTTTGCATCTCACCCTGATCCCTTTACCACTAATTGGCTGGGCAGTTCAGATCACATCATGAGAAATAGTTACACCATTATATAACTACCAAACCACTGAGAAGCATTTCCATGTTTTGACACATATTTGAAAGGCACATAAATCAATCCACATAAATCAATCCATGAGAATAAGTATAAATCCTCCCGTCACTATACATATGAATAATTAATAAGCAAATACTTTCTTTCTGCCTCATTCAACTTCTGAGTTAAATATTGGCTATCAACCCTTACACAGTAGTGTTTAAGGGAATAAGCAATGTCTCACTCTCTGTAAGAAAAGACAAATCCAAATAACTCTTTATAAGAGAACTAAAGCACAGGTAGTAGAAGATAGGGGTGGTTTAAAATATTTTAGTTAATTTACATCACCATAAAATTAAACAAACTAACAAACCAAAACTGTTTTTTTCCAGAGTCTACTGACATCCAATAAAATCTATATTTAAGGGAAATATTGTTGTTAATTGTTGTAGAGTCAGGTCTGACTCATAGTGACCCTGCACACAACAGAATGAAGCACTGCCTGTTCCTTTGTCAGCTACATGATCATTTACAGCCTTATATGAGGTTCCCATTGTGTATTTCCTGTGCATTTCAAATTAGGGAGTTCAAATTATGTCCAAATTGTCCAAATTATGTCCAATTATTGTCCAAGTTATGGAGCACTATCAAGCAATCAGTCAATGTGGTCACTGGGATTTCTGTAGACTAATTGTTGGAAGAAAAATACAGTCCTTCCTAGACTGTAAACTCATCTGAGACCTGTCCACCATAAGTGACTTTGCTGGTATTTGAAACATTAACAGATTGTTACTGCTAGGTGTCATTGCATTGGTTCTCACTCATAGAGACCCTAGATACAACAGAATGAAACACTATCCAGTCCTGTGCACCCACACAATTGTTTTTACATTTGATCCAATATTGAAGTCACTGTATCAATGATCTTATCAAGAAAATTCCTCTTTTTCATGTCCCCTTTAAAAGCACGATGTTCTTCTCCAAGTAGAAGGACAGACAGCATAACTGTCAGTACTAGAGCCACACACGATCCACCACAGTACAGCACAATGACAGGTGATGGCATAGATCTTTATATATTTACTGGTTATGTTGATGGAAATTCACCTCACCATTCTGTCCTGTAAAGAGTTTCAGACTCAGAAACCCATTCAGGAGTTTTACCTATCTTGTAGACTCACTGTGAATCAGAATCACCTAGAAGCAGCAAGTTTAAATTTTTTTAGAGTCTTTTACACTGGAGATAAAAGTTACACTTTCTTAAGATCAGATGTCTTGAGCATATTCCAGGAACTGTAGCAGGTACTGGCCAGAAAAAAATGAATAAATGATGGCTTTCGTGCTCTGAGAATCCATCACTTTTATCAGGAGCAAGAATTATGCAAACAAATAATGATAAGTGGATGTTTATTTAAAGCACCCAAAATATATTTTGACCTACTCAGATGTAATCACATTTGAATTGGGCCTTCAAAAAGAAGTAGCAGATCACCAACTAGTGGTGAGAAATGGTCTTCCAAGGAAAGAAACTTATTCAAACATACACACAGAGGATAGAAAATACACAGCATATTCGTTAATGAAGACAAGCAGATATGGATGAGGCAAAGGGTTGGCCAATGGGGTTTCTACATGGAGAAAGCAGCCTGATGTCAAACTGGTATGATTCTCCCTGATTTATATTGATTGAATCAATAATTATACCTGATCAAATAATCCAGACATTTTCAACCATGGTGTCATTGTATCAGTATCATGTGATTACTGATGACATCTGGTAGATGAATCAACAATTATGAATAATGTGCAAATATGTGTGTATATATGTATATATGTGTGTATAGATGCAGACATACACACACACAGCATCAACGGTGGGTTGTCTGCCCAACAACTTTTCTCTTTTTCCTTTCTTAATTAGAGGTCCATTATTTTAAGCAGAGGAGCCTCGGTGGTGTAGTCATTACACGCAGGCCTCTGAGTCACAAGGTGTGAAGTTTGAAACCACCAGCAGCAAGACAGGAGAAAGACTGGGCTGGCAACTCCACGTTACAGCCTCAGAAACCTCCAGGGGTCACTGTGAGTCAGCATGGACATGATGGAAGTGAGAATTCAGTTTAGAAAATGAAGAAGACTCTCAGCTTTATGGATCCTGTTGCTGGTAAAATTGTCCTTGTGACATAATTTTGGCCCATAAGGTGTAAATGGTACCAGAGGTGAGTCTTTCTGAAAATTAGTTAAAGGAGACAATTTAATCTGGCAAATGCCATCTTGGTTTTTGTCTCTTGTCTTTTTCTCTTCTTGTCTCTCCTACCTTCTTCATAGATATTAGATCTTCAGGTAGATAACCATCCTGAGAATCGGTTACATTTTAAATTGACTTAATATTTAGAAAAAGCTTAAGTTCCTGATAAGCTCTTTGAGCAAGAGCACTACAATTCCTCTGTTTTCTTCAAGATTTGCAAATATTTGAAAACAATAAACCAGTATTTAACTCCCTTCCTCACTCTCTCACTGCTATCAGGTCACTGACAAAGCCCTGAGACCTTATAAGACACAATAGAACTGCTCCTGTGAATCTGTATGACTGCAACTCTTTATGGGAGTATAAAACATCATCTTTCTCCCTTGGAGGGGTTGGTGGTTTTGAACTGTTGATCTTACAGTTATCAGACCAACTTGTAACCACTATACTACTAGGGTTAGGTTTGTCTAATTATGTTTTTACTAATCTCATAAAAATTCATTGCCAGTGAGTTGTTCCCAACTCATATTAACCCAAAAGGACAAAGTAGAACTGTTCCAGTGGTTGTTTGAGGCTGCAAATCATTTGGGGGATATTCAGCATAATTTTTCTTCTGTAAAGAGGTTGGAGGGTTTCAAGACTCTGTGGTTTGTAGCCCAATATGTAACCCTCTACATCACCAGTAATAATTTATAGAAATGTAAATGCAAAGTTAAAGTCATTCACTCCTATAACAATGTTACCTTGAATGGCATGCAGCAAAGGTGTGATTTCTTGATTGGATTTAAAACAGTGAAAGATGGAGTTTAATGAGAATTATATTTGACAGTGTGTCTCAAAGAATGATTAAGAACCACTAACTTAAAAAAGAATGAGTCAATCAAGGATAGATTTTCAGCAGGTGAAAAACATGTCAAAGTTTTTGCCTTAGAAACATAGTTTCAACTTCATTGGAAACCATTTGTTTAATCAGAGACATTATGGTGTAACTGATTAGAGCCATATTTCCAGAGTTCAAATTCCAGGTCTCCTCTTTCCTACCAGAGTTGAATTACATACTTCTATGCATCTTCATTTTCCTATATGCTAATGGGGAAATAATAGTTCTTAACTAATGTATTTGCTGAGATGATTAAATTAACTTAGTCTGTTCATGTTTAGGAGAGTTATTAATTCATGGTAAGAGCTTCAATAAGCATCAACTTCTGCTTCCACTGCTGTTGGTGCTATCCCCCCAACCACCCCAAAGGGAATGTTAAATTCTTTGGGAAGTTCTGTGAGGGCGCACTTAAAAGAATATATATAGCTGTTAATGATTTCCATTATCAACTAACACCATTAGGGTAACATTCTGAAAGGTCATTCTTTAATAAAACTACATAAAGAACTCTGTTTTGTGTAGGTTACACATTGGGCTGCTAACTCCCAATTCTGCATTTGGAAACACCAGCAGCTCCTCAGCAAAAGGTGGGGATTTCTACTTCTGTAAAGAGTTAGACTTTCAGAGAATTCACAGAAGCAATTCTACTCTGTCAATTTGAGGTCAATCTTTACATCTCAATTCTTCCTTGATCAAAGAGAAATGAGACAACTCCCTTTAGGGCACCCAAGAGCATAGGGGAACCTGCCTAAAAACCTTCCCAGAAAATAATGTGTATGACAAAATTAAGAACATTTCAGAAGAAATCAAAATCATCTTGGAGATTCTGCATATGAAACCTTCCGGGGAAAAAATGTGTATGACAGAATTAAGAATATTTCAGAAGAAATCAAAATCATCTTGGAGATTTTGCATATGAAACTACAGATTTACTAACTGAAGATTTCTAAATAAAAATGTTGGTGATGTGGAGAGAAGATATACAGTAAGCTAGCTGGAAATTAACTGGAGGTCACCTTTCCCACTATGGCATTTTCTGTGTTATTTTCCACTCCCTCCAGACAAGCTACATTGACACTCAGGTAAAAGGCTTACTGAGAAATAGAGACTTGATGAATTTTTATCCAATCAGCAACCCATTTTCCTTTCTATAATTCCATATCATTGTTTTTGTGGCTTTTTAACTGTGTTCATTTACACACTATTGAATAATAGTAAGTGCTTGCAAACCAGCAAGAAGAAATGAAAAATAGCTTACATTCTTGTAAATTTTCAACACTAAGCGAACACTCTCATTGTCTGGGGCAGTTGGCCTCCATTGCCTGATAGTCTCAGAACATGCAGTGCATTAGTCAAAAACTAAACACAAGCCCTCTCAGAGATATCAGCCACGTGTGCTTTTTCATTAGAGGGAGGATCAGATTGATAATCTGCTTACTTTTAACACAATGCATGAACTGGCAGGCTCTTCTAAACATCTCAATAAAGCAAATGGAAAAAATTGTGAGTTCTCATGAAGACATAAGCAGCATTTTAGTCATTTCCCAGTGATTTTTCTCTCTCCCTTTGAGTAATTTAAGACAATTTTCTAGATATATAAGTGAGTTAAACTTATGGGATCATTCAGTTGCCTCAGCAAATGGCACCCTAGTGAACCCATAATAGACAACAGCTGTAACGAATATGAAGCATGCATACTATTTGGGCTTTTTCTTCATGTAATTGACAAGTGCAGTCTTAATAACTCATATTTGTTCAGCATTTGGCAGAGTTTTAGGTATCAGCATTTTTTCTGTGCAATTTATAAAATCTATTCCAGGGGTACTGAAATTTATGAGGGAGAACTAGTTGGGCCATATTCTAATTTTTTAAATTACATATTTGCATTATCAATAGTAGTGACAGCTATAAAGAAACATTAGGAACAACAAGAGGACTGAATAATGCCTGAGGGAAATTAAGCTATAACCAATAAAAAGCTGAATTAAAACTAAAGACGTGTGATAACATGCCTTCCTACCTGATTATGGAAGGTTCTATATGTTTATTTTGTCTTTATCTCAAGAATATATATTAAGCTTCTGTCTACATTTTTCCAAGGAACCCTGGTGGCACACTGGTTAAGTTCATTGACAGGTGTGGTGGTTTTGTGCTTATGTTCATTTCATGATTGAGTCTAGCCTGTAAATCTGGAGCTAGCCATTGAGTCGCCAGTGAGGCCTCTATGTGGGCATGGCTTTCTCCTGAGACTTCTGGGAAATCTTGCGATATTTCCCTCATGAAGATGAGAAGCTATCTTCCCCAGTGGTTGGGAGTTAATCTGAGAGACGATGAATCGTGGACAAGACAAGATGGCAGCGTCCGAGAAGCTGGAGGAGCCAGGGGAGAGACCACACGGCTTTGCCCTGATGGAGCCAGACCTCTGAAGCTGGAGCAGCCACATGGAGTCCTCTGCCAGCGATGAGTTGCTTCTGCTGTTGATGGACCCTGAGCCCTGGAAGTGATGATCCAGGTGGAGACCCCTGCCAGCACGGGGATTCTGCAGCCACTGACCTGTGACTTCATGAGTCAGAAGGAGACTTTATAGATTGATTTTGGCCATATGGGTTAATATCGGACTTATGACTTTGAACTGGACTGGGCTCAATGTCCTGTTCCTCTTGTATATAAAATCTTTGCCTTATATCTATATACGTGTCTATCAAATTTGTTCCTCTAGTCTACTCGGACTAACACAACAGGCCATCAGTTCAAAGCCACTAGCCTGCTCGAATAGAAAAAAGATGAGACAGTGTCTTTCCATACAGATTACTTCCTTTGAAATCCTCTGGGGCCATTATATTCTACCCTATAGGACTGCTAGGAGTTGAAATCAACGACAAGAATGGGATCTTATAGGACATTCCGTTACTTTCTAGGGATTCCAAAGGAAATAATGTTTTTTTTTTCTTTATTGAATGAATCATAGTCAAGCACAAAGATAATTATGATCCAATTTTATTAGGAGCAGTCATCAAAAAATTTTCATAACAAAGTAGACTGCTTGTCACACATCTGTAATAAGAATATGGGCAATTATAAAACATTTAAATATCCACCCATTGGAATGAGTTATAAAATGATAAAACTGACTACACTAAAGGCATTGAAAATTACTTGTAGAGGCTTCTCTATAGCCATGGGAAGAAGTTTGTGATATAATGGGAGTTGGATCAAGAAGGCTGAAAGACTTGCATCATAGAAAACTCTCATTAGTATATAACTCTAAACTTTCTACTTAGAAGGTAGTGTACATGGTTATCATAACCAGCAGTTATCTGAAAATATTTGACAGGTGTGTATACGCAGAAGTATTTCTGAAAAAAAAGGCCAGGCAATCTGCTTCTAAAAACTCAGCATTGCAAACTAAATGGAGTACAGTTGTACTCTGATACAAATGAGGTAATTATATGTTGGTTTAATTCAGGGAGACTTGTCTTGAAGTGGAGGTCATCTGGTTTATTTTTATTACCGACTTCTTTATTCTTATCTTGAAGGCCTATCGTTAAAAAATAATAATCATATAGGATCATTTTAAAAGATAAAAGATTTTTACACAGTAGAATGCCACAGACAAATAAGAAGAAAAAGGGGAAGGAGAAGAACAAGGAGGAGGAGGAGGAGAAGAAAAAAATTAAATTTTCAATGCAAGGTGTCTTTTGATCTAGTTCATCAAGTTGGAATCAGAGTTTGCCAGCTAAAGGGAAAGGAAATAGGTAGTAAAAAGGGAGAAGTAGTGGCAAGTAATATGCTTGCAAACTAAAACACAAAATACCTGAGGACAAATAATATGAGTTTCCATGGCTGAAGGGTTAGCTATATGAAAGAGAAGAGATGGCACAAAGCTAAAAACTAAGCTAAAAACTAAGCTAAAAACTAAGTTTGGGCTTCTTCATAGCCCAATCATATAAGCCTCCATATATTTATTTGTACTTTCTTCCAACAATATCCATTAAGTTTCTGTCTGTGATTTGTTCAATTTGAGCAGACAAGGAATTTGGAAACACTTTTGCATGCTATGAAAACACCATGGAAATGATTGTGCAGGAGTGCGTTCAGTCTTGTGTTCTTTCTAGGACATTAAAGTTAGATGGAGGGGCCGAAGGAGTGAGAGGGGAGAAAGAGGAGTTTTCCTGTCCCATAAAGATTTACAGTCTCACACGTTCAAGGAGGCAGAGCTACTCTATCCTACAGAGTCGGATGAGTTGGAACGGACACAATGTCAGTGAGTGAAGGCATGAGGGAAATGCCAAGAAAGCAGACTCGTAGTTGCACAGAGAAGTCAGCATACATGAAATCTCAGGAAAAGAGTGAGACCCGCCAAAGACAAATTCAAAACTCACTGCCACGAAGTGGATGCCAGCTCCTAGCAAGCCCATAGAAGAGGGTTGCTGAGACTAGAACTCTTTGTGGGAGTAGACAGCCCCGTCTTCCACCCTGAGAACAGCTGGTAGTTTGAACTATCAGTTCAATGTGTAACCACTACACAATCTGAGCTCCTGGTCATTCCTCATTCATGCATCTTAAAAAAACACTTTTGAGTAAGGAGGCCTCACCTCAGCTAGGGTCAGTTCCTGAAGATGGGGAAGAAGGAGAAAAGCACTCCGTTCCTGCCATATAATATCTTTCTATGATCACCCCAAATCAACAGACACTCCTACAAGAATGATTAGTGTACCTTACTGGTAATTCAAATAAAGAGATGGCAGGTATGTGTGTGTGTGTGTGTGTGTGTGTTGGGGCCAGGGGTGGGGTGAACTTTATCTAAACTCACCTGTAGTGAGACAGACAAATGAGAAGAAAAAGGGGAAGGAGAAGAACAAGGAGGAGGAGGAGGAGGAGGAGTAGAAGAAGAAAAAATTAAAATTTCAATGCAAGGTGTCTTTTGATCTAGTTCATCAAGTTAGAATCAGAGTTTGCCAGATAAAGGGAAAGGAAATAGGTAGTAAAAAGAGAGAAGTAGTGGCAAGTAATATGCTTGCAAACTAAAGCACAAAATACCTGAGGACAAATGATATGAGTTTGTAGTGGATTAAAGGAATTGAAATACACTCTTAAGGACTAAAGGTTGAAATTCCCTAGAATTAGAAGATAACCGCTCACCCAAATATAGTCATCAGACTTCAGTTGGAATGTCTTGCTGTAATGGTGCTCAGTGATTGGTAGCCAAGGACTACCACATATCTATTTCCATGCTCTTTGGTTTTTAATGATGTGTTAGTCTAGAAATGATTCTGCCTCATGGATGAATGCTATTGAAAATTTTGTCCTGTTACCAACCTTAGTTGTTTGTGGAAAAAAGTATCCAGGCATTTAACACTTTAACCTGTGTAAGTCAGTAATTAGTGTGTTGTCATACAAAAAGTTGCCCTATATATTTGCAATTTCCTTTTCTCAAGAATGCCATTGGCTATATATATATATATATACATATATATATCATATATATGAAGAATAACTCAGAATCATGATTGGAGGAAGACTTATTAACAACCTGTGATGTACAGATGATACAACTTTGCCTGCAACAAATGAGAACTTGAAGCACTTGCTGATGAAGATTATGGATGCACTACAGCCTTTGGCATAGATTGCAGCTCAGTTTAGAGAAGACCACAGTCCTCACAATTGGACTCATAGGTAACGACATGGTAAATTGAGAAAGACTAAGGGGATTAAAGAGCAAGGGCATAAGAATCAGACATGGGAAAACTAGGGGAAGGAATTTTGACCCACATGTGACATCTGCTAATGTGAAAAGAAGGTATTCTACTGATAGCTAATGGATAAAGTATCAGGATGCTACTAATTATTCTGTAATTCACAGGACATCCCACTACAACTAAGAAGACTTAAATATCAGTAGTGATATTATTGAGAAATCCTGGGCTTTTTTGTGCTAGCTAAATGTTCTAGTGCATTATTAATATAAATGATAATACTCACAATCCTTGCCTTGTTCTCAATCTCAGTGGGAAAGCTTCCAATAATTCAACATTAAGGCTGTTTTGAAAGTCTTATAATCTTTATCAGATTAAGGAACATCTCTTCTTTTTCTGGTTTAAAGTTTTAAATTCTAAAGAATGTCACATTGCTTCAAGTGATTTTTTAACACCTATAGAGATGAACACATGTTTTTAAATTTATTTTAAGGTGGATTGCATTTATTTAATTTTATTTCCTTTATAGAAGATTTCAAATATACATTATGTTTTATCACCCAGCTACAATCATCAGTTCATAGTCACTCACTATATTCCTATTCAGTATTCAGCTCTCACATTATTTTGAGGGAAATCTTAGGAATCATTTTATTTCAACACTGACTGATTAATTTTTTCAAGTTGTATCAATCTTTTATTCTTAGAATAAAACCAATTTGATTGTGATTTATTATCTTCTATGTAGTCCTGGGTTGAGTCAATTATTTCTTTTGGAGTTTTGCATCTGTGGGACCCATGAGAAATGTTGACCTGAAGTGTTTCTCTTTTGCACTATGCCTCTCAGGCATAGGTATCAAGGTTATGATGAATTGGAAAGCATCGGCTATTTTGACATTTTTCTGTTTTCTAGAAAATTTTTGCAAGACTGAAATTATGTCTTGCTTGAATGTAAAATTGTTGCATATTCTCTTTGTCAGAATATGCTTTAATAACAATTCAAATTGAATAATAACAAAGTTAAACTCTGTAAAATAATATGTTCCAATTCTATAGTAATAAACTTAACAATTTACATTTTCTACCAGAAAGATGGTTTCCTGTGTCTTAGTGTCCAGTGCAATTTTCTTTGTGTCAACTAGACTAGGCTTGATCTTGTTCAATTTATCTTTATTTTTAGTGATAAAATGTCTACTTGATCAGTAAATGACTGAATGGTATATATTAAATATCTTCAAAGATAAATGAGAATTTATTGATTTTTTCATTATCATTTCAATTTTATCTTATTTATTTTGTTGCTATGTCTTTAAGTTAAGCTTTAGGAATGTTTTGCTTACTTGATTAATTGAACTGCTTATAATTATAAGGTACTAGTATTATTCTATAGCTGCTAAAGCATTTTTGCATTAAAGTCTCCCTTCCATTAATATAGATTTTCTGATGAAATACAGAAAAGAACTCGGAGGCAAAAGACATTTATTGTCCCATAAATTTAGGCATGGATATGTGTAAATACATTAGCATAAAATGATAGGGATGTGGGTCTATGTACATATATTTCAATGCTAAGGAATAAGGTAGGAGACAGGCCTTAGGTCTCTTTTCAAGTATTTCCTCAATATGAAAACATTTTGTTTTAATAAGCTGGCACCTTCCCTACACATTCACTGAAGCAAAAATGGGTGCATAAGCAAATGTAAGTAAGTAAGTAAGCTGTTGTAAAAAAGTAAGCTGATAGTGCCCGGCCATGAAAAGATACAGTGTCTGGTGTCTTAAAGGCTTGAAGCTTTTAAGGCTCCATGAAGGTAGGGGGAAGGTGAGTGGGGGGAGAAATGGGCAACCGATGAATAACAGTAATTATTCTATTGAAGAGATGAAGGGAGATAGTGGGCAGTGTAAAATGTGAAAATAATAATAATAATGTATCATGTAATGTATCATGGGGGCCATGAGGCTGGGAGGGAAAAAAACGAGGATCTGATACCAAGAATTTAAATAGAAAGAAAATATTTTGAAATTGATGATGACAACATATGTATAAATGTGCTTGGTACAATTGATTTATGGATTGCTATAAGAGCTGTAAGAGTTTCTAATAACAGGAATTATTAAAAATTACATACAGAATGTACAATTTTCTGGATTTTTTGGATCATATTTACAATGTGTATATTTTTCCATCTCTTCACTCAAATTTTCTTTAAATATACAATTGTCTTTTGAAGCCACCAGATAGTTGGGAATTGTGCTTTATCCTGACATTCTTTTATTATTTTTAATTGGAACTTTTAGTCAATTTCCATTTTATGTTGTTAATTATACATAAAATGTGGACTCACTGCTACCATTTTATTGCTTGTTATTCATTTCTTCCTAAGTATTATATGGTCTATTCCTTTCCTGAATTTTCTGTGTTAATTAACTAGATACTTTTCTCTCATTTTCCTTTTAGCTTCTCTATTAGCTTGATATGGAGTCTGGTAGTATGATAAAGTTACATAACCTTTCATTCTTCAAGTGGCAGCTTTTGTTGTTGCTATATGCCATTCAGATTTTTTAGACTCTTAAGAATCCTATAGGACAGAACAGAATTGCCCCATAGAGTTTACAGAAGCTGAGGAGCATGGTGGCATTTTGAACTACTGAGCTTTCGTTTAGCAGCCAAACAGTTAAAAACCTTGTCTTTCACTTATCACAATAAATATATACTTAATCCCCATATGTGTCTTAAAATTCACCAGACATCTGCTGAGCCCTGGTGGCCTAGTTGTTGTGTGCAGGACTGCAGCCCACAGGGTTGACAGTTCAAATCTAACCACAGCTCTCCAGGAGCAAGGCTGGGCTTCCTGCTCCCACTAGGGCAGTGATGCCACACACACACACACACACACACACACACACACATATACACACAATCACCAGACATCATAATTACTATTTTGTAATGTCAATATTAATTTAGATTTTTATCACATGTTGGCCTTTTAATTATCTTCACATTACTACATTTAAAAATCTTCCACCGTATCACTTCAGGGCCAGTGGTAAGAGTGAAGATACCGGGAGGATGGAGGGAAGGCGGGGTAGAAAGGGGGAAGTGATTATAAGGATCTATATATCACCTCCTCCCTGGGGTATGGACAGCGGAGATGTGGGTGTAGGTCTCCCTTCGGGCAGAATTAGATATAAAAAAGTAATAATTTATAAATTATTAAGGGTTTATTGGGGAGGGAGTGTGGAGGCAGAAGAAAAAATGAGGATCCAATGCCAAGGGCTTAGATAGAAAGCAAATGTTATGAGAATGATGAGGGCAGAGGATGTACAGATGTGCTTGACACACAATGGACTTATGTATGCATTGTGATGAGTTATATGTACCCCCCAATAAAAGAATTAAAAAAACTTCCACCAGATTTTCTCTCTTTTTCCATGGGAATCACTTCTTCTGGTATGGGTCTTATAACAATTATCACACTTTTTCTTTGCCTGAATATGAATTATTTTCACCTCAATTTTTGATAAACATTTTTATTGGGTATAAAATTATATCACCCCTACTGATAAACTCCATTTTCCATATTCCTTTTACTAGGATCCCAAAAGAACCTAACTAATTTTATTAGCCCTTACACCTTATTATGCAGCAAAAGAAAAAAATCATATGTCTTGTTTTGGTTTCTGTTATTTTTGTTATTTATAGAAGGTATGGAAAAGAAAAAACAATTTTAAGTTGTAATTTTGTTGTTTCTGAGTTGTCTTCTTTTTATTTTTCATTTTCTCCTGTTGATCTGCTTTGATCTTGATAGATAAATAGTCTCAGTATTTGCATAGAGCTCTTTCAGAGTATGAAAAACCTATACCATTTATGTTTGAAACATATCTAACTTCGTAGACAGGCTTTTATCAACAGAGTGAAAGAAAAAGAGACTTTTATTTTTATTCAATGACATCACAACTGGAGGATATCAGACAAACTAACAAATTATTTTGCCAAGTAATGTTAAAATATATGGGACCATGTAAACAAAATTATGGTACTTCTAGCATACCTGATGGTTGAAAAGACATTTTTCTCTACATTATTCTTATAGCTCTCAGAGTAAATTTCTGAGGTAGGCAATACATGTATTATCCTGCTCTCTAGTATTGTTGTGAAGATATGAAGAGAAAGCAACAAAGCACTTAAGTATTCTAAATCAAAATCCAAGTTCTTTTCATTTTACCATGCATTATTCCATGTGTGTATTTGAGAAGATGGAGATGAAACCTATTGAGGAAAAGCATGGTATCTCCGGTGTAATAAACAAGAACTAGAGCAATGATGAGTCAGGAGACTTAGCTTTAAGGTCTAGTTCTGTTTCATCTGAGTTGTGTGAAGTTAAACAGGTATAACCTCACTTCCTGGTCTGTAAAATAATGTTCTCTTACATCCTTTGTAGTACAAAACTCAATGATTAGCAATAGTGATGTGAAATATAGTGGATAAATACGAAACTTTCTTGGCCAGCGATTTTAATCTTCTTTCTTCCACACTTTCCTGTACTCAATAGAATTGCTAACAAGACACAAACCTGTATGGAATGATTTTTTCTTTTTCCAAAATCTAGTTGTCACTGCTAATATACAACAAAGTGGAAAGAGGTCAGGTAACAGAAGGAAACAGAAAGTGCAGATAATTCTTTCTGATAATGAGCCTCAGAACAATGGAGCAGGAGCAGGCTCTTTATTGCCACTCGGATTTTCAAGGCATGGCTCCTTCTCATATGAGCAGGGTCTCTCTGCTCAAATACCCTGAATTACAATTTTTTTAAACTATAATCCTTCTGGCCCAAATACCATGCTAATAAGAGAAATAACTAAGCTGTAGTTTCCAAAAGGTTTTGTATTTACTGTTGCTACAAATGATGAAATGAAACTCTCTGTTGGATCCAAATACCTCATCCTCATCCTCATCCCTTCTTTCTGTAGGGATGCAAAAGAGCCTCAGACCTTTAGTGATGCGAAGGAGCCTTCGAACTTTGTCCTCTACCTGACTTTCCAAGTTTGAGGCATAGCTTCCATCCCCCAAACAACATGCAGCCCTGGAAATTCTGACCCCAACTTCGCTCTTTTCTTTTTTCAGCACTACGTAAACAGCAGGGGTCCAAAGCCTGACAGCAGAGATGTTTATGGCCTAACCTCTCTTCTTGAGGTGCCTCAAGCCAGTAGAGAGAAACCTATAGAGGCAAATGCCAGATGATGAGCTTCTCAGTCAATGTCTTCTTGGACAATTTTCAGATAACCAGGAGGAAGTGGTATAAACTAGGCTGAGATAACAATTGTATATTTTGGACACAAATGAACAAATCTATCTGCATTTTTTCGTCTGAGTCAGACCATACAGATTTTTCTGGAGATTTTTGTTATAAAATGCTGGCAAATAAAAGTAATACATCTGTGTTATAATGATTCATAATATATACAGTATAGCAATATAGTATTTGGATTGAGTTTGAGATATTTACTACACAGAGAAATGACAGTCACATGGGAGAAGTGAGCAGTTGTGGCAGGAAAATTACAGGCAGATGTTGCGACACTCTTGTGGGACCCTAGCCCCACCACGCTCTCTGCTGTTTCACTCAGGGAGGTCTTCGGAGCTCCATTATACTGGCCGGTTCATTTTCATCACACCGTCCAGGATCCTGTGAGCAGAATCATGATGACCTGAATTTCTTGGGGGGTACAAATGTTTATACACTCAGTGCTAAATAGAAGCTTGATGGTTTGAAGCCACTCATTGGCCCCTCTGATGAAAATCATGGTTATCTATTTCCAAAAGGTCAAAGCCAGGAAACCCTTTTGAGGCAGCTTGATTTTGTGCATGCCACATCCACATCAGTTGGAATCATCTCCAGTGGCTACTTTACTTGAAGCATTTGCTTAAGCTCCAGTTCTGAAAACTCTGACAACCACAGGTTAGGGTTTGATTAGTCTTGGCTAGTTTTGAGTGGATGCCTATGTAATAGAAATGGCCAAGAATCAGACAATCTCCTGACAGAGCTCCTGGTCTAAACATGTATGTAGACAGGGTCCATATATCAGGTCAAGTCCACAAACAAAATAATCAAAATGGGAACTTTTTCTCCCTCTAAAGATTTATCCTATCATGGTATATTGTGCTACAGTTTATCAAGTATATGCAAATAACAAGGTACTGAAAGATAAGTGTCTTGAAGAGCTTAAAGAGCCATCATTTTCACTCAGAAAATTTAGAAGTAAATTTTAGAGATCATTTCTGCTCTCAAGCCATGTACAATTTTTTTGCTTTGTGCTTTTCAACCTTAGTTGCTTAACAGTATTGAGTGGGATCATTATCCAAAAAACTCAAGGAAGCTGATTCTGGGTTCAAAAGACAGTTTTCTCCAGAAGCAAAGTCTGTATACCTCTGAGGTTCCCTGGTGATGTCAAAGGTTAAACATAGAGTTAATAACCACAAGATCAGTGGGTCAGACTCACTAGGCACATTGCAAGAGACAGGTGAGGTTGTCTTGTCTATAAATATTCAGTAACAGAAGCTCAATG
The DNA here is from genome assembly GCA_004026705.1 of Nesogale talazaci. NCBI lineage: Eukaryota > Metazoa > Chordata > Mammalia > Afrosoricida > Tenrecidae > Nesogale > Nesogale talazaci. The sequence continues at coordinate 13,036 of PVJH01019341.1, read as the reverse complement.
AAGCAATTTTACTCTACGCTTTAGAGTCACTCCATGTGAGATGGAGTCCACTTGATGTCAGAGTTTTGTTCTATTTGTGTTGCATTTGTTTTTAGTGTTACAACAGGGGATCCCGTGTAGTGCAAGTGGTTAACAGAGGCTGACAGTTAAACCCGACCAAAGGCGCCTCCGAAGAATGGATACTTGGGAGAAACCTGTCATTCGAGCAGTCTCTGAGATGCATGGGGTCACTATGAATCTGACACAACTTCAGAGGAAATTGCATTTTCATCCAGTGATTGTTTGCGGAGGCAGTTGTTTGAGCATTTCATTACACATCAGGTAGGAAGAGATTTGGAATGATGAGAAACATGACAAACCAAATAAAACCAAAAAAGGCACTCTCATGAGCAATAGAACATTTTAAATGAACAGGCTGGATAATACTATTTTACAAAGGGGTACTCAAAAAAACAAACTGCAGGAAAAAAGCTCTGCTGAGCAGCACTTTCACAGTATGCACATCTCCCCTCACGTCCCTACTAAGTGAGCATCCAGTAACTCTTTCTGTGTTAGTGCACCAAGCTGCATAGTCTGGGGAGGTTCTTTCTGGTCACAGTGAGTTTTTTTGTAAAAGCAGTTTTGCTTGAACCTCATTTTTTGTGATGGCCAATTTAAGAGAATAGCACGTGGCTGTCAAATTTTGTTTCTCACACTGGGGGGAAATGCCACAGAAACTGTTTTGATGTTGAACACAGCTTATAAGGATAGAGAAAAGGAAAACACTCAAGTATATGAATGGTCTTCTCTTTTCAAAAAAGGTGAATGTCAATAGATGACAAACTTCATTCTGCAAGTCCATCAACTTCCCAAATGGACTAAAGTTTCAACAAAATTCCCGCACTTGTGCTCAAAGGCCCCATTAAAGAGATGGGGAAGTAATTTGGACTATCATGGAGCTTGGTTCAGCAAATTTTAGCAGAAGATTTGGGAATGAAATGGGTCACTGAAAGACTTTGCCCCAGGTTCTGACTGACCAGGAAAAGGAGTGTTAATTTGAAACATGCCATTATTTGAAAAAACAACTCCAAAGAAGCCCATACATTTTTTCCAAGATCATGGTGATAAGACATGGTGTTATTCTTACAATCATGAACACAAACATCAATCAAAACCATGGAAGACCTTGTCCCCCGAAAGCTCTCTATGTGAAATCAAAGATCAAGATGATGCTCATCTGTTTTTTGGTTTTTTTAAATGTGAGTGGGACAGTGCATTTGGAGTTAATTCCACCATGTTAGACTTAAGCTTTCTATTTAGTGGTTCTGAAAAGATTGTGTAACAGGGTGAGACATAAAAGCCTTGATTTGTGCCAGATGGGGGACTGGTTTTGCCACCACAACAATGCACTTGCCCTCACAGACATCTCAGCATGCCAGTTGTTGGCAAAAACATAGCATACTTCTCTTGCCCCACACACCTTATTCATCTGGTATCACTCTGAGTGACATCTTTTGTTACCCCGAATGAAGAGGAACATGAAAGGACAGGACTTTGATAATGTAAAAGAGGGGGGAAAAATGAGGGAGATATTCTCAACCATCCAAATAGATGAGTTTGAAAGATGTCTCCAAGAATGGAATATCAGAATTGCTGAATGTATTAAGTGGATTAAGTAACAAATGTATTGAGTACTTTGAAGGTGATAAGGTTGTTCTGTTAAAAAAAAAAAAAAAAAAACTTGGACCTGAAACCTGGTGGTGTAGTGGTTGAGTGTGGGACTGTGGCCCACTGGCTTGGTGGTTCAAATCTAGCAGCAGCTCTCAGGAGCAAGGCTGGGTAGCTCCCACGACCACCAGAGGGCAGTGGTGCCCCTCCCAAAAAAAACACAATTTAAATACATAGTTTTGAAAAAATCCATTGGGGGGATATCTCTCATATTATCAATTACAAGCTGAAAAGTCTTCTCTTCACTGCCCAGGTATATAGCATCACTTTCCTTCTCAACTGCTTATCTAAAGTAGGCTCATTTAAATGACATACACCCCACATCCAAAGAATGATGGCTAATTGCAGGTGTCAACATGGTCAGGGTATGGTGCCCAACAGTAAGGTAAAGCATTAGTCTAGATTCTGTTAGGAAACACATAAGTGCTGTTAAGTGCTAAAATCAGTAGTAACTCACAGTTACCCTATGCTTAATGTAGGAATATAACAGCGCTGCCCTGAACCATTCTTACAATGATTGTTATGTTTGAAGCCATTCTTAAAGCCACTGTATTGTGCTACCCCATTGAAGACCTTGTTATTTTTTGCTGCATTTCTACTTTACTAAGCATTATGTTTTTTCCTGGAACATCATGATACTATGCCCAAATTACGTAAAATGAACTTTCACCGTCTTCATGTTTAAGGAGTACTGTCACTATACTTCTTTCAAAACAGATGTATTTGTTCTTCTGGAAGTCTATGTTAATTTTCAGTATCACTGCTCTATACTATAATTCAAATGCATTAATTCTTCTTTGGCCTCCCTTATTCACTGTCTAAATGTGAACGCATGTGAGGTGATTGAAAATTCCATGACTTCAGTTAGATGCACTTTCATCCTCAAAGTGGCATCCTTCATATTATGAAAAAGGTTAGGCATACAAAATAGAAATTTTTTGTATTTGGGGGTGAGAGGTCTAGTGCTTTGAAACTGAGTCCAGTCACCTATCAAAAAAAAAAAGATAATATTTTTGGCTGCTTCTTCCATGAATATTTGTTGTAAACCCCAGCAAAACAGCTTCAAACTTTTCCCCATTTATCATGAGATCATCTATTTGGTGAGGATTTTGGTTTTTGTTACATTGAGTTGCAAGTCTTCCTAAAGGCTACAATCAATGGTCTTCATGAGTAAATGCTTAAGCAAGATGGTGCCATGTGCATATCACTTACCCGTAAGTTTGTTAGACTCTGGTGGCTTTGATATTGGAATCGATGCCATAATGTTTAAATGTCAGATTATTTCATGGTGAACAGGTTTCAGCAGTGCTTCCAGACTAAGAACAGTTAGAGAAAAAGGAATATAGGATGTCCACTTCTGAAGGATTAGCCACTGACAACTTTAACAACCTATTAAGTACTTACATGAGATTAATCAGTTGCCCTTATGTAAGTAGATTACCCTCCATTGTATGTGTTGGATCCATCCAGCCAGTTGATGGCTTTCCCTCCTGTGTGCTCTGTCTTGAAACTAGAAATAGAAATCTCTCACCACCCAAAAATTAAACGGTCACTCGCCATTCCTCCCATCATTTAAATTAGAAATTCAGGGACACAAGACGGCAGGAATCTCCAGCGTATTACATGACCTAGAAACTTTGAACCTGCCTGTCACATATAACCACATTTAAAACAAACATCTTGAGACATTGGTAGAGAGAAGCAGCTGGATGTTGAAAATGACTAACATCATGGACAAAAGGTCAGTTGAATCACTAAGGCTGATCTGATTATCTACTTCAGAAAAGTCATAGCCTTAAAAGCCCACTGAGGCAGCTCTATTTTGTACACATGAAGTTTCTCTGAGTCAGAAATGACATCATGGCCATTCACAAAGGATTATGAACTCAGCTATCTATGTATATATGCTTGTAAAACAATAGACTATATACTTACACATAAGAATACTTCTAAAAATAGACATGGAAATATTCATTTACCTTTTAATTTCACTTTCTACCAAAATTTTTAATTTCTTTCTTCATTAAAATAGACTCTTTTCTTCAAATGTATTTTTTTTCTACTCATCTAGTCCTTCAGCTGCTTACATAGTTCTTCAATAGTTTCTTCTTTAATGTGTTAAAGTAAATGCAAATGCATCATTTTGAGGGCAAAAATACACCTGACCCTGGCTGTGATGGGTAGGTTTGTATTGCCAAAATGGCCACAGAAGATTGGTGGATTTGTTGTGACAGCACAACCAATGAACACGCGGGATGAATTGAAGGGCAGATATAGGAAGGACTTCGCAAGTCCCGTCCTCTCTCTCTCTTGTTTCCGGATCTTTGGACCAGAGAGCTGCTTTGTTAATCCTGTGCCTCGACCTCCAAGCAACACTACCCATGGGACACCTAATCGTGGACTGTGTTACTGTGAGTTGAGAATCCTTCAAGCCCTACTTCGCCACGCTCCTGGGATATACATCTCTTGAGCTGGGGACTGTTGGACTCTGTTATCTGGCTGACTGTTGGTGACAGTTGGTGACTGTTGCTCTGCGGTTTGCAGCCTGTAACCAGATAGCCTGGATTGCTCTACAAAGGACTATTCAGTGGCCCTCAAGAATTGAAGGACTTCCAGTCTTCTAGTTGCCTCACGCAAGTGAGTTGCACCGAGCAATCTGTATTGTTTTATAGTTAACTTTTTCTCTTTTTATCTTATATATCTTTCTCAATATATAAAAATAATTACTAGTGTCCTGAATTTTATTTCTCTAAGAGAACCCTGCCTGACACACTGGCCATAGTAGTTTTCTATAAGAAAGTTGGCCAATGAATGATTAAAAACAACAAAAAAGTAAGTACATTTGAATTAATTGATATTGACAAAGAATGTGGAGTATGCTATCATCCTGTAAGAGTACAGCCAGCAAGAAAAAAAGATTAAAAAAAGAAAGAATACAGCTAGCAGAAAAGATGGTGAGGCTTAGTTCAGGGATCTTAGGTGTGTTGTCAGGGTGAGACTAATCTCTGGAAATGAACTGTATGCTTGGTAAAGTTGGGTGTCAATGAAAAGGAGGAAGTTGATCTATCAAATGAATAGACACACAGCTACACACAGCTACAACAATCATCTCAAACAGCATTAATTGTGAGGATGTTCTAGAGTCAGGCATTGTTCTGTTCCCATCAGATGTATGGTCATCTTAGTCCAGAAATCTATGTGGACAGCACTTAATATCAACATTGTGGGTAAAAGTATTTTATAATTATAAAGCAAGGTTGAAAATGTGGCCAGTGAAATTAAATTAAATCTTAAATTTTCTTTTTAGAATTTTACGCTTATTTTTAAAATATTTTATTATTGATTGAGATTCAAAATGTATATCATTTTAATTCAAATTTTCGTCATATCTAGTAGAATTGTACAATTGCTACCGCCATCATTTTCCAAGCACTCTTTTTCTACATGGACTCCTTGACATCATGTCCATTTCATACATCCTCCACCACTGTTCCTCTTATTCTACTTGATGTCCCTCTAGGTTCATCCATTTAGGTTTCATATACTGGAAAGTGGAAAGGCCTGGTACACAGCTTCAAGAGGGTTAACCCCCACTGAAATACAACCTCTGAAATACATGCTAATATAACAGACAGAAAGTGATGAAAACATTACAAACCAAGAAGACAGAATATAGTGTGAGCCCCAATCCAATTCCTGGATCTATGTTTTTTTTTTCTTTTTCTTTCTTGTAATTTCCTGTAACTTGGGTATTAATACATATATCATATAGTTCCATAGTTCAATTACATCACACAGAATTGTACAATTGAGTCCATAATTGCACTCCAAATATGTTTTTCCTTCCAGGACCTCTTGAAATCATCTCACTCTTATTGCCCCCCCCACTCCTCTATATACCCGCTCCCCACTATTTACATGGTTCTACTTTTTATTTTCAACATTATTTTTCTCTTAAGACTTTTCTCATATTTATTTTCTTATTAATTCATTTTTTTAAATTAATTTTGCAGGCATCACAAAGAAACTGCACTTAAAGTTAGCGCCTCGTCAGGCTTTTTGCAGCTTACTATACACCCTCCAGCTTGGCTATAGTTCAGCAGAACAGAAAAATCCACCATACACAAACTATTGGATTTTCTCTGTTGTGACATGTCATTTTTTCTCTTTCTTCTTGTTTGCTCCAGGGTAAAAGATTTGATTTAATTCTTTAAGGTGTTCAAGCCCTTTCAGTGTATCAGTATAGGAACATATATAGGAATGAAAATTTAAGTTGGATAGATTTCAGTAATAATCACTTAAGTGGAAAACCTCATAGGGATTCTCAAGCTAATGTAAAGTTCAAATAAAATCAGTTAAAGAGAAAGTGAGGAAAAAAATTACCTCTAAACAAAATAATTCATCCTATTTTGAAATACCATATATTGAACAATCTTAAGCTCCCCTGCCAAAAAAAATCAATATAGATGAAAAGCAAGATTTTTGTCTCTGAGGTAAATATTTTTAAAAATAAATTAAGGAAACAAAAGTATCAAGATTAAGCCAATTTTGCTAATAACTTAGCATTTTATATACCTTTTATGTTTGGAATATATTCTGCTGAAGTATGTTGCAAACAGAAGAAAATTATACCTTCACTAGTAAATGAAGAAAATTCTGCCTTTGTAGCAGAGAGAAAATAAAAAAATTGCTAGTTCACATTAAAACTTAAAAAAATCTATTAAACATTTAACTAGGGTAATTGAGAATTTTGACAATGTAAAACAAATCTCTTTTAATAAACCTTCAAATTTCCTACGTACATTTCCAATGTACCATTGTCATGTACCTCTAGTTGTACAAACCTAGGTGGCAAAATCAAGCATCTGCCTTATAAAACCAAAGAATTGGGATAGTTTTAGCTATGGCACAACAAGGATTTATAAACTTCAATTCTAATAAATATCTATTATTTAATTTGGTACTGGTAAGTTATTTAAAATCCAGGAATTTAACTTAAGATAATATATTACAAAATATAATTGTTGTTGAAGTAAAGTTTAACTGACCTTCATTTTAGTACAACCTTTTAAAATAATTTATATCTTCACAATCCAACTTTTGAATTTTATGTAGTATGGTTTTATTCTTATGTTCTATTTTTCTAAATTAATTTTTGATGTTTAAGGTCATTCCAAAACTAATTCATGAAAATTACATCAATAAGCAATTTGTGAAATTTCTATACTAACTCAATTATAAACATGCATTATAAGAGTAATTTGAGAAGTGGATCGCTTACATTCTTGTCTGCAAAGTTGTTTCTCTGAATTTTCTCATTCTTCATTATTTCTGAAAATCAGAGGCTTTGGGCAGAGTTCACAGAACCCTTGGATAGTTAGAACTCATCCCTTCATTTTTTCAAGTGCATTCTACACAGATAAAATTTGGTTGACTACTAATATGATGTGGTTCCTATTATTTTGTGTTATTTATTATCATTGCAAATGCAATATTGCTGGGTTAGACTGGGTTCTATAGGAAAAAAAAATACAAGAATTTTATATTGACTGAGCCCCGGTGGCATAGTAGTTGTGCGCAGGGCTGCGGCCCACTGGGTTGGAGTTCAAATCCAGCAGCAACTCTCCAGGAGCAAGGTTGCGCCTCCTACTACCACCACCAGAGGGCAGTGACCCCCCCCCAATAAAAAGAATTTTATATCAAGAAAGTGGATCACACAAATATAGCAATGGTTAGGTCCAGTATACTTCTAAGTTCATAGAGCAGATACTAAGCCAATTATATTCCTGACTTGTGTACCTACTCGGGCTGACAAACTAAGAACAAGAAAATGAACCAGGGTGATGGAAGATAAGGGGCTGGAAGAGGCAGAATCCTAGGCCAGCAATTCAGGCTCATGGCTTCAGATTCAAATAAATCCAATCTTGGTAGGCAAGATGGGAGGCTTCTGATAACAGCTACCTATAGGATCCATATCAGTAAAAAAGAAAGTATCCTTCCCTGAGAGCCTATTTAAATAGGAGTAGGTCATGCCCTTCAGGAAACTTTCTTCCAATTGTATCAGGGCTTTGACCTCATTAAGGAGGTATTATGCCATTCTAAACTTCTCATAAATACTCTGCCGCTCACAACAAATCCCTTCATGCGATTGATGACCTTATGTTTGATCACATAATGGAAGAAGTCTCAACTAACAAACTACGGAAAATTCTCACAAATTGATGTAGAACTTATCTATCACAGTAGTCTTAGCACAGATAGTTACCAACATATTCTAGAGGGAATCTGATTTCTTTTTAAGACTTCATAATACAACCTCTCTTGAAAAGCTTTTCATTTTCTATCTCACTTTTAATTGGGTGTTCCTAGTTCTGGGAAGTTAGAGCTCGTTAAATGGTACACAAACTACCTCAGTCCTAAGAACCTTTTGTGTTTTTCATTACTAAACATTACTTATTGTTCTTTCATATAGTATCTAGCTTAAGTTACTTAGAAAGATGTTGCTTTCCTGGTTGCAATAAATATAAAAATTTTGCCAGAATTGATGTATTTTCAATTTTTTCATGGTAATACTCTTAATCTTTTTGTCATAAAGTCAATTATAGCTAATAGAAACCCTGCAGGACAAAGTACAACTGTTTTGGACAAACATTATAAAGGTAAGCAAGCACTGAAGAACTTTTGAAAGTTTTGAAGAGCTGTGGCTTTTGGCTTGCCATTTTGGAGGCCAGCTAGGGCTTAATCTTAGCCCCACCACTGTCTCAGCCAGAGCTAAGATCCTTTGGCGGCCCAGAGGTTTTCTCTCAATACATCCACAGCTTGTCACTGCCTTGGAGCCAGGTTTAACCCCCTCCTGCACCATGGCCAGAGATCAGGACTCAGCTTTATCATTACCTTTGTTTCCCTCTCTTTATTTTTTTCTCACAATCTGAGTGGGCTCAGTTTTTTCTTTTTGTTTTCCCTTTTTTCTCACTACCAACCTCCAACCTCTAGACCATTCCCCTTAGCCTATGGCATTTATGCTTTCCCTCCAAGCAGCTGGCGGAGCCTCACCCTCTAAAGCATGATAGGAGACTGAAGAAAGCCCACTCACCTTTCCTTGGGAAAAATTCCACCATCTGTCCACACTCTGCAGTGGTTAACACAGCTAAGAGAATCTTCCCCACCTTCTTCCAGAAGTGCCACCTGCATGGTTGGGGGAGCTCCTTTCCATCCTCTGTGATCCTACATGCCCAAGGTCACTTCCTCCAACATGAGTAGTGCCACAGGGCCTAAGGCAGCTTGGTCAACACTCTCCAGTATTACTTGCTGATTGTGGGGAGTTCTGTCTAACTTCCATGGTGATCTTGCTGACCATGGCAATTCCACTCACCATCCACGGTGCTCCACACACAAAAAAGGGTACATTCACCTGAATTATGAGGTACTCCCATTGCAGCAAGCACCACATGCCCTCTGCAGTGCCCCACTATCATGGCTACTTGTCAGATCATCCATTGCAGCACCATTCTTGCAGGTCCACAACAACCCAATAAACATCACCTGTGAGGATCATCCCACTTGCCCTCCAAATAACAGAATACTGGTTGACTAAGGAAAGAGTGAAGTCACAGAAGGATAAAGCAGTTGGCCAAGCCTATAGTGCAATTAGCAGCAGGATGCTCAAAGAAGCATACTTATGAGTCTCTGAGAGAGAGTCTGGTGCACTTCAACTTTCTGGAAAATGGCACTGGGCTTCTCTAAAAAAATGCAATGCAATCAGCCTCAATAACATTATTGAAAAAGCAGGAGAAACAAAAGGCAATGTTGGAAGATGTCATGAACATAATGACGTGCATAGAAGAAGCAGACATTGACATGCCACAGAAAGAAATTATCAGAATGCTGCTTGAAATCATACAAGATATGAGTGAAACAATACAGAAAATGAATTTAATTATAGAGGAGATAAAGGCAATACACCAAAGGGAAATATAAGCTCTTAAGGATGAGATAACAAAGACCTGTAGCAGACTGTTGGACTTTGTCAAATGACTCAAGGAGGCAGCGAACTGCACCAGTGACCTAGAGGTCAGCCAATCAAACTTGGCAAGCATGAAGAAAAGTCTAATAAGATCATCAGAGAAGCTGAAGAAAACCTAAGAGCTATGTCTGATGCTACAAAGAGGAACAACAGCAGAATAACTGGATTACTAGATGAAGACAAAACAAAGAATTGATCTGCAACAATAGTGAGAGAATTCTTGGAGGAAAACTTCCCCAGTTTAATGAATGAAAATTGGGCAAACATTCAGGAATCTGAAAAGACACCAGCTAGACTGAGTCCCAAGAAGATGTCACCAAGGCACATTATAGTTAAACTATCCAACTTTGAGTAGAAGGAGAAAATCATGAAAGCATCTAGGGAAAAACAAGAAATGACATATAAAGTTTCCTAAATCAGAATATGCTCACCCATTAGTAGGCACTATGATGAAGAGGAGAGAGTTTAATAACATATTTCAAAAAATGAAGGAAAATCATACAAACCCAAGAATACTTTCCTCAGCAAAATTATCTATGAAGATACATGGGGAAGTAAGAATCTTCCCAGACAAGGAAAACTCAAATAATCCATTGAAAGAAACCCCGTCCTATAAATGATCCCACTCACAAAGCACAAATAAGAGACTGTCACATAAAGCAAACACACTTGGAGGGTAAGAAAGATAAAACAGCCTTCAAGCGAGCTTTAACTTAAGGGTGGAAAAATGTCAAGAATGAATAACACATAAAAATGAACAGCACACTGATAAGAAAAGGAGTTAGGAAAACACCCAAGCCAAAAGGCAGAAGCTGACATCACAGAATCCACCAATGGATGTTATAATCCTGAATATTAATGTACTGAACTCAGTCATTAAAAGACTGAAACTAGCAGACTGGCTTAGAAAATACAACCCATCAATATGCTGCCAACAGGAGACACAACTCAAGACTACAGAGAAAAATAGGCTAAGAATCAAAGCCTGGAGAAAAACATACCAAGCAATCAGCAATTCAAGAAAAGCAGTGGTTGGAATCCTAATTTCTGATAAAATTGATCTCAAAGTGAAAACCATTAAAAGAGATAAGGATTGGTCAAGGTAACTGTAGACAAAGAACCATTAAGCATGTTATACATACATTCCCCAAAGACATCAATCAAACTCTCCAAAAGTAGAAAAAAGAAATCACAATCTCAACAAGTATAGTAGATGATTTCAATAAACCATTTTCTAAGAAAGATAATTCACAGGGAAAGAAACTCAATAAGAAGACTACATACCTAAACACCACAATTAGACAATTTTATCTGATAGATATTTATAGAGCTCTCTAAGCAAAAACAGAAGATTCATCTTCTTTTCAAGCCCACATGACACAAATTCAAAGATAGACTAGATCCTGGGGCATAAGGCAAATCTAATTAAATTTAAGCACATTGGTATCATACAGACCTCTCTCTTTCTCTCTCTCTCTCTCTGAAAACTGTGCCATAATGCTTGAAATCCACAAAAGGAAGATGAGAAAAACAAGGGCTGACAGTTGATGTATGAATGACTCTATATTGCAAATGTATATGTACTGACCCAGATCAGAGATGAAATTAGGAAATTTCTAGAGATCAATGAGAATAAGAATATTCTCATATTCAATAAGAATAAAATTATTGGTCACAGTAGAGGCAGATATAAGAAGATGTTTCATAGAAATACATGCACACATGAAAAAGGAAGAGAGAATTATTATTGATATGCTCGCATAAAATTTAATAACGAGAGCAGAGAAACAATACTATCCTACTAATAGCAAAGGAAAAGAAATAATATAAATCAGGACTGAGATTAAGGAGAGGGAAAATAAGAAAACTAGGGGAAATTAATGCTGCTAAAAGTTGGTTCTTTGGAAGGATAAAAAAATTCAATACACTGCTGGCAAACTTAACCAAAGATAGGAAGGAAGGAATTTGAATAGCAAGAATGATGGATGAAAGAGGGGAGATTACAACAGACCCTAAAAAATTCAAAAAGATAGTTATATAGTACTATAAACGACTGTGCTACAATGAGTTCGACATTTTGGAAGACATGGGCAAATACTTAAATAAACAATCCCTGTCCTGATTATCTGTGATAGACATCAAGAATTTCAACAGACCCATAGCAATAGAAGAAATAGAAAAGGTTATCAATGATTGCCAACAAAAAATATTCTCATGGACAATATACCTTCACATGAGAATTCTACGAAGCATTCAGGGAAGAACTGATATCAGCCCTACACAAACTCTTGCAGAACATCAAAAAAGACAGTAAACTCCTGACTCCTATGAAGTTAGTATAACTCTGATACCAAAACTGGGCAGGGATCTCACAAGAATCAAGAAGTACAAACCAATGTCCTTAATGAACATCAATGCAAAAATCCTTAACAAAATACTAGCCAGTAGAATACAGAAGAATATAAAACAAATAATTCACTATGATCAAATGGGATTTATACAAGTGATGCAGGGTTGGTTGAATATATGAAAGACTGTAAGCATCATTTAGCACATTGACATGAAAAATTATAAGAAATACATGATAATATTGTTAGTTGTAGAAAAATCATTTAACAGCATCCAACATGAATTCCTGTTTAAGACACTCAAGAAGATAGGAATGGAAGGGAAATTCCTCATTATAATATAAAGTATATACAAAAAACTTACAGCCAATGTGATAACCAAGGAAGAAAAGACAATAATAATCCAAATGAAAAAGGATGACAAGGATGCCCCTTGTCCCCACTCTAATTAACATCATATTGGAAGTTTTGGTTAACAGCATAAGGCAGTGAAAAGACATCAAAGGTATTCACCTGAGGAAGGGAGTGATGAAACTATCATCATTCACAGATGACATTTATCAATGGAATTTATCAATGACATTTTATCAATCGAAGCAGGAGAGGAATATGGCAGAGTGGCAGGATACAAGGTCAAGAAACAGAAGTCTATCGGACTGCTATACACATCAGACAAGACCACAGAAGAGGGAATCCAAAAGGTGGTACCCTTCACAATGGCCAAGCACAAACTGAAATATCTTAAAAAAAAAAAAAAAACTTCTGTACCATAACAATTGGTCCAAGAAGTAGGGTAAGGGGAGGAGGGAAGACCAAACCCAGGGAGGTACACGTCGGATGCAACACAGTAATGGGAGAAAGATGAGGTGGTAGAGGGGATAGGGAGATAAAAGAGAGTTCAAAAAGGAAAGGATAGCAGAGGGAAAAGGGCACTAATCTACCCGGGGTTGGGGGGGGG